>WNWK01003259.1:17500-72500 GCA_009830355.1 Cherax destructor
ACAGCACTACCACCAGGCACAGCACTACCTCCAGTCACAGCACTACCTCCAGGCACAGCACTACCTCCAGGCACAGCACTACCTCCAGCCACAGCACTACCACCAGGCACAGCACTACCTCCAGGCACAGCACTACCTCCAGGCACAGCACTACCTCCAGGCACAGCACTACCTCCAGGCACAGCACTACCACCAGTCACAGCACTACCTCAAGGCACAGCACTACCTCCAGACACAGCACTACCTCCAGGCACAGCACTACCTCCAGGTACAGCACTACCTCCAGTCACAGCACTACCTCCAGGCACAGCACTACCTCCAGGCGTAGCACTACCTCCAGGCGCAGCACTACCTCCAGGCACAGCACTACCTCCAGGCACAGCACTACCTCCAGCCACAGCACTACCTCCAGGCACAGCACTACCACCAGGCACAGCACTACCTCCAGGCACAGCACTACCACCAGGCACAGCACTACCACCAGCCACAGCACTACTTCCAGGCACAGCACTACCACCAGGCACAGCACTACCACCAGCCACAGCACTACCTCCAGCCACAGCACTACCACCAAGCACAGCACTACCTCCAGCCACAGCACTACCACCAGGCACAGCACTACCTCCAGGCACAGCACTACCACCAGGCACAGCACTACCCCAGCACAGCACTACTTCCAGGCACAGCACTACCACCAGGCACAGCACTACCACCAGCCACAGCACTACCTCCAGCCACAGCACTACCACCAAGCACAGCACTACCTCCAGCCACAGCACTACCACCAGGCACAGCACTACCACCAGGCACAGCTCTACCTCCAGGCACAGCACTACCTCCAGGCACAGCACTACCACCATACACAGCACTACCTCCAGTCACAGCACTACCTCCAGGCACAGCACTACCACCAGGCACAGCACTACCTCCAGCCACAGCACTACCACCAGGCACAGCACTACCACCAGCCACAGCACTACCTCCAGCCACAGCACTACATCCAGCCACAGCACTACCACCAGGCTCAGCACTACCTCCAGGCACAGCACTACCTCCAGCCACAGCACTACCACCAGGCACAGCACTACCTCCAGGCACAGCACTTCGAGCCTCCAGCCACAGCACTACCTCAGGCACAGCACTACCTCCAGCCACAGCACTACCTCCAGCACAGCACTACATCCAGGCACAGCACTACCCCAGGCACAGCACTACCTCCAGCCACAGCACTACCACCTCCAGCCACAGCACTACCACCAGGCCAGCACTACCCCAGCACAGCACTACCTCCAGGCACAGCACTACCTCCAGCCAGCAAACACTACCTCCAGCCACAGCACTACATCCAGGCACAGCACTACCACCACTCACAGCACTACCTCCAGCCACAGCACTACATCCAGGCACAGCACTACCACCAGGCACAGCATTACCTCCAGCCACAGCACTACCTCCAGCCACAGCACTACCCCAGGCCAGCACTACCTCAGGCACAGCACTACCTCCAGCCACAGCACTACCTCCAGGCACAGCACTACCTCCAGCCACAGCACTACCACCACTCACAGCACTACCTCCAGCCACAGCACTACCTCCAGCCACAGCACTACCACCAGGCACAGCACTACCACCAGGCACAGCACTACCTCCAGCCACAGCACTACCTCCAGGCACAGCACTACCTCCAGCCACAGCACTACCTCCATCCACAGCACTACCTCCAGGCACAGCACTACCTCCAGCCACAGCACTACTAGGCGACTACCCCAGGCCAGCACTACCTCCAGCCACAGCACTCCTCCAGGCACAGCACTACCTCCAGTAGGCACTGCGTCCACAGGAAGCACTACAGGCAAAGCAGTGTTACTGGGCTAGCAGGAAGAGCATGTTGGATGGCTAGCAGGCACAGACACCTCCAGTGTTGACAGCCCTACGCAGGAAGAGGCAGTGTTGGGTGGGTCTAGCAGGAAGAGGCAGTGTTGGGTGGGTCTAGCAGGAAGAGGCAGTGTTGGATGGGTCTAGCAGGAAGAGGCAGTGTTGGGTGGGTCTAGCAGGAAGAGGTAGTGTTGGATGGGTCTAGCAGGAAGAAGCAGTGTTGAATGGGTCTAGCAGGAAGATACAGTGTTGGATGAGTCTAGCAGGAAGACGCAGTGTTTGATGGGTCTAGCAGGAAGAGGCAGTGTTGGGTGAGTCTAGCAGGAAGAGGCAGTGTTGGGTGGGTCTAGCAGGAAGAGGCAGTGATGGATGGGTCTAGCAGGAAGAGACAGTGTTGGGTGGGTCTAGCAGGAAGAGGTAGTGTTGGATGGGTCTAGCAGGAAGAGGCAGTGTTGGGTGGGTCTAGCAGGAAGAGGCAGTGTTGGGTGGGTCTAGCAGGAAGAGGCAGTGATGGATGGGTCTAGCAGGAAGAGGCAGTGTTGGGTGGGTCTAGCAGGAAGAGGTAGTGTTGGATGGGTCTAGCAGGAAGAGGCAGTGTTGGGTGGGTCTAGCAGGAAGAGGCAGTGTTGGGTGGGTCTAGCAGGAAGAGGCAGTGTTGGGTGGGTCTAGCAGGAAGAGGCAGTGTTGGGTGGGTCTAGCAAGGCAGTGTTGGTGTCTAGCAGAAGAGGCAGTGTTGGGTGGGTCTAGCAGGAAGAGGCAGTGTTGGGTGGGTCTAGCAGGAAGAGGCAGTGTTGGGTGGGTCTAGCAGGAAGAGGCAGTGTTGGGTGGGTCTAGCAGGAAGAGGCAGTGTTGGGTGGGTCTAGCAGGAAGAGGCAGTGTTGGGTGGGTCTAGCAGGAAGAGGCAGTGTTGGGTGGGTCTAGCAGGAAGAGGCAGTGTTGGGTGGGTCTAGCAGGAAGAGGCAGTGTTGGGTGGGTCTAGCAGGAAGAGGCAGTGTTGGGTGGGTCTAGCAGGAAGAGGCAGTGTTGGGTGGGTCTAGCAGGAAGAGGCAGTGTTGGGTGGGTCTAGCAGGAAGAGGCAGTGTTGGGTGGGTCTAGCAGGAAGAGGCAGTGTTGGGTGGGTCTAGCAGGAAGAGGCAGTGTTGGGTGGGTCTAGCAGGAAGAGGCAGTGTTGGGTGGGTCTAGCAGGAAGAGGCAGTGTTGGGTGGGTCTAGCAGGAAGAGGCAGTGTTGGGTGGGTCTAGCAGGAAGAGGCAGTGTTGGGTGGGTCTAGCAGGAAGAGGCAGTGTTGGGTGGGTCTAGCAGGAAGAGGCAGTGTTGGGTGGGTCTAGCAGGAAGAGGCAGTGTTGGGTGGGTCTAGCAGGAAGAGGCAGTGTTGGGTGGGTCTAGCAGGAAGAGGCAGTGTTGGGTGGGTCTAGCAGGAAGAGGCAGTGTTGGGTGGGTCTAGCAGGAAGAGGCAGTGTTGGGTGGGTCTAGCAGGAAGAGGCAGTGTTGGGTGGGTCTAGCAGGAAGAGGCAGTGTTGGGTGGGTCTAGCAGGAAGAGGCAGTGTTGGGTGGGTCTAGCAGGAAGAGGCAGTGTTGGGTGGGTCTAGCAGGAAGAGGCAGTGTTGGGTGGGTCTAGCAGGAAGAGGCAGTGTTGGGTGGGTCTAGCAGGAAGAGGCAGTGTTGGGTGGGTCTAGCAGGAAGAGGCAGTGTTGGGTGGGTCTAGCAGGAAGAGGCAGTGTTGGGTGGGTCTAGCAGGAAGAGGCAGTGTTGGTGGGTCTAGCAGAAGAGGCAGTGTTGGGTGGGTCTAGCAGGAAGAGGCAGTGTTGGGTGGGTCTAGCAGGAAGGGCAGTGTTGGGTGGGTCTAGCAGGAAGAGGCAGTGTTGGGTGGGTCTAGCAGGAAGAGGCAGTGTTGGGTGGGTCTAGCAGGAAGAGGCAGTGTTGGGTGGGTCTAGCAGGAAGAGGCAGTGTTGGGTGGGTCTAGCAGGAAGAGGCAGTGTTGGGTGGGTCTAGCAGGAAGAGCAGTGTTGGGTGGGTCTAGCAGGAAGAGGCAGTGTTGGGTGGGTCTAGCAGGAAGAGGCAGTGTTGGGTGGGTCTAGCAGGAAGAGGCAGTGTTGGGTGGGTCTAGCAGGAAGAGCAGTGTTGGGTGGGTCTAGCAGGAAGAGGCAGTGTTGGGTGGGTCTAGCAGGAAGAGCAGTGTTGGGTGGGTCTAGCAGGAAGAGGCAGTGTTGGGTGGGTCTAGCAGGAAGAGCAGTGTTGGGTGGGTCTAGCAGGAAGAGGCAGTGTTGGGTGGGTCTAGCAGGAAGAGGCAGTGTTGGGTGGGTTAGCAGGAAGAGGCAGTGTTGGTGGGTCTAGCAGGAAAGGCAGTGTTGGTGGGTCTAGCAGGAAGAGGCAGTGTTGGGTGGGTCTAGCAGGAAGAGGCAGTGTTGGGTGGGTCTAGCAGGAAGAGGCAGTGTTGGGTGGGTTTAGCAGGAAGAGGCAGTGTTGGATGGGTCTAGCAGGAAGAGGCAGTGTTGGGTGGGTCTAGCAGGAAGAGGCAGTGTTGGGTGGGTCTAGCAGGAAGAGGCAGTGTTGGGTGGGTTAGCAGGAAGAGGCAGTGTTGGATGGGTCTAGCAGGAAGAGGCAGTGTTGGGTGGGTCTAGCAGGAAGAGGCAGTGTTGGGTGGGTCTAGCAGGAAGAGGCAGTGTTGGGTGGGTCTAGCAGGAAGAGGCAGTGTTGGATGGGTCTAGCAGGAAGAGGCAGTGTTGGTGGGTCTAGCAGGAAGAGGCAGTGTTGGGTGGGTCTAGCAGGAAGAGCAGTGTTGGGTGGGTCTAGCAGGAAGAGGCAGTGTTGGGTGGTCTAGCAGGAAGAGGCAGTGTTGGGTGGGTCTAGCAGGAAGAGGCAGTGTTGGTGGGTCTAGCAGGAAGAGCAGTGTTGGGTGGGTACAAGAGCAGGTCTACAGAAGAGCTTTTGGTAAGTCTAGCAGGAGAGAGTGTTGGTGATCTGCAGAGAGAGAGAGGAGCCAGCATAAGCAGTGGAGGAGAGAGAGAGAAGAGGAGAGAGAGAGAGAGAGAGAGAGAGTCTGAGGATAAACACCACAAGTCCTTCAGAATCACATATAAGCAATGGTCACACACATGCAAGTGTGAGACGAGACTTTCCTGAAGTCTAGCAGATTTTTCTCAAACAACAGGCACAGCATCAGGAACAGCAGCAGGCACAGCATCAGGAACAGAGCAGAGTCAGGTGGCGACATATCAGGAACAGCAGGCACAGCATCAGGAACAGCAGCAGGCACAACATCAGGAACAGCAGCAGGCACAGCATCAGGAACAGCAACAGGCACAGCATCAGGAACAACAGGTACAGCAGCAGGCACAGCATCAGGAACAGCAGCAGGTACAGCAGCAGGCACAGCATCAGGAACAGCAGCAGGTACAGCAGCAGGCACAGCATCAGGAACAACAGCAGGCTCAGCAGCAGGCACAGCATCAGGAACAGCAGCAGGAACAGCAGCAGGCACAGCAGCAAGAACAGCAGATGAGGGGGAGACTACAAAAACACTGATATTCAACACCTGACAAACCTCTTGACTTATTTCCAGTTATTCTTCTCTTAAATCCCGGCCCTGGGGGAGGGGCAGAGTTTATTGTACTGATCAACCACACTGTTGATGCCTGCGACCCGCACATCTATACACACTCCGCTGCGCTGTGTGACCCCTACATATTTAGCGTTTCCTCATGAATGTGATAATTACAATCTGATCAATAGCTGAAATAATAATAATAATAATAATAATAATAATAATAATAATAATAATAATAATAATAATAAAGTTAGTAAAAAAGTTTGCTAGTAGACCATTCTCTTTTATTGGGAATAAGAGAGTTTGGAGAGAAGTAATGAAGATGTATAAGGACTTGGTAAACTTTGGTGAGACTGCTGCTACCACCACCAGCACCGCCACCACCACCACCAGTACCACCACCAGTACCGCCACCAGCACCGCCAGTACCACCATCACCGCCACCACAACCACCAGTACCACCACCAGTACCACCACCAGTACCACCACCAGCACCGCCAGTACCACCATCACCGCCACCACAACCACCAGTACCACCACCACCAGTACCGCCATCACCACCACCACCACCACCACCACCACCAATACCACCATCAGCACCACCACCACCACCATCAGCACCACCACCACCACCATCAGCACCACCACCACCACCATCAGCACCACCACCACCAGTACCACCATCACCACCACCAACACCAATACCACCATCAGCACCACCACCACCAATACCACCATCAGCACCACCACCACCACCATCAGCACCACCACCCCAACTCACTCACTACCCTTCACAACAGTTATCGTGCTTACACTCCAACAGCAAGCCGAATCCCTAAAAACCATATTGTCTCCAATTATGCTCTCGCACACGCCTGTTGGATGTCCAAGCCACCACTACTTAAAACCATTTTCCTTGTATCCCATATATATATATATATATATATATATATATATATATATATATATATATATATATATATATATATATATATATATATGTGTTGATTCCACTTTTGTATAGAGTTAGGAAGGGTGTAGTCACTTTTGATTGGTTGAGAAGCCCTCTAAGCCCCTCCCACCACGCCAGAATCCACCAATTATATGTGAAATATTTCCCCGCCAGATATACTGATGATGGTAGACTACCACACCATGATGGTAGACTACCACACCATGATGGTAGACTACCACACCATGATGGTAGACTACCACACCATGATGGTAGACTACCACACCATGATGGTAGACTACCACACCATGATGGCAGACTACCACACCATGATGGTAGACTACCATACCATGATGGCAGACTACCACACCATGATGGTGTGGCTACCACACCATGTGATGGTGTGGCTACCACACCATGATGGTGTGGCTACCACACCATGATGGTGTGACTACCACACCATGATGGTAACTACCACACCATGATGGTAGACTACCACACCATGATGGTAGACTACTACACCATGATGGTAGACTACCACACCATGATGGTAGACTACCACACCATGATGGTAGACTACCACACCATGATGGCAGACTACCACACCATGATGGTAGACTACCACACCATGATGGTAGACTACCACACCATGATGGTAGACTACCACACCATGATGGCAGACTACCACACCATGATGGTAGACTACCACACCATGATGGTAGACTACCACACCATGATGGCAGACTACCACACCATGATGGCAGACTACCACACCATGATGGTGTGGCTACCACACCATGATGGTGTGGCTACCACACCATGATGGTGAAGCTTGGCTTCAAGAAGAAGCTTGCC
This sequence comes from Cherax destructor, assembly GCA_009830355.1. Taxonomy (NCBI): domain Eukaryota; kingdom Metazoa; phylum Arthropoda; class Malacostraca; order Decapoda; family Parastacidae; genus Cherax; species Cherax destructor. The sequence continues at coordinate 24,729 of WNWK01003259.1, forward strand.
TGGTCAACAAGAAGCTTGCCTGGTCAACATGAAGCTTGCCTGGTCAACAAGAAGCTTGACTGGTCAACATGAAGCTTGGCTTCACCATGAAGCTTGAATTGTGATGTAATTAGTTCTTGCTGTAAAGAATGAGTCCAGGGACTGACTTTAGTCGAAAATCTGGTGGGAGAGGAAAGTGTTATCTGTTTGTCTGAGTGAAGCTCTATAACACTTGAGAGAGAGAGAGAGAGAGAGAGAGAACACACAATCTTTCAGCAGTCACAAGATCTGAGAGACATGATTCTTGTACATACAAGTTAAACGGCCTTTACTCCCCCTCTCCTACTCCAGAAAATAGTTTCGACCAGTCCAGATTCATCTTTCTCTCTCTCTCTCTCTCTCTCTCTCTCTCTCTCTCTCTCTCTCTCTCTCTCTCTCCCTGACTCCATGTAAACAACCCCAGTATCATTATCATTATACACAATTATGCCACAATTCACAAGCCTTCTCCTCCTAGTCTCCTCTTAATCCTCCTGGTCTCCAACTCCACCTCCTCCTCATCCACATCCTTCTGCTCTCCTCCTTACTGTTCCTTCTTTCTGCCTCCTCCTCTTCTCAAGTACCGGCAAACAAGACAACGAGCAAGATCCTGCAGTGAGCCCTTGTGGCATCCTCTGATCCTTCTTCAGGAGTTGCGTTCTCAGAGATCCTTTCCCAGACTTTGGGATTAGGATACCTCTCCGCGGGTCTTGCGAGCTCTTGGGGATTTCCTTCCCTCCTTCCCCCTGAAGGCGGAACTGGATAAGGACTCCCTGCTGATCTCTTCTGGACTCGCTATGAGATCTTAGAGGCTTTGATATTAGCACTCTCAACTGAAGTTGTTGAGGGCGATACTCTGAGAAGCATTTTTACTTGTAGGGGGTGAGGGAGCCAGCTATGAACTCCTTCAGAAGTTGAGATAGTGGATTCTTCCCCGCCACATTAAGCTGAGATGCTCTTGAAGTTAAGGCAGCTTAAGGATATTTGTGGCTTTACGTGTTGAGAATGAGGTGGTAGGAGAGCTCTTGGTGGATCCTCATGACGCTGCCAAGACTCAGGTTGATGTGGTTGGAGAGCTTTTGGTGGATCTTCAAGGCTCTGTCAAGTCAGGCTGAGCTCTTGGTGGTTCTTAAAGGCTCTGTCAAGAGCCAGGTTGAGCTGGTAGGAGAGATCTTGGTGGCTCTTAAGGCTCTTTCAAGAGTCAGAACACAAAGGAGCCAAGATGTGACCAAGGCACTCAAGGAGATCATTGTTGTGGTGGGTGAGTGTCTTGAAGCAGCGTTGTTGTGGTGGTTTCTTGCAGTTCTTGATGAATACGGAATTCCATGAGTCGACCTGGGGCAGAGTGCAGGGGCGCGAAATCGATGCCTTTCGAAGTCAAGTGGGGGTTAGAGTTACGTCAAAAAAATATGGAGATGTCAACAGGATTTTGAGTCTCGTCCATGAAAAACTGAATTTAGTTATCAACAGAGCGAGTAATGACTCGTTGGACACAGAGTAATATATGTACTGTGACTTCAGTATTTCACTTTCTTGTTGTCATCAGTGTGGGTTCCATCTCCTTTAAGCAAGGGCACGATACTGAATGTGGTTTTTGCCCTCAATTTTGTACAGAGGAAAGGTATGTAGGATTTCTTTCAATTTTCGTTTATGGCATTTTGTTCCCTCTGCTTCTCCTGGGCCCTGGGCCTTGAGTTTGAGCTCAACGTTTTCCATTTCCCAAGCCAGTGCTTCTTATTGTACTGCAGAAAGTCTGCAGCCACAGAGAAGTTCTGTCCTTGTTCGTCTTCGTCTGTAGAGGGAGCGACACTCTCCAACGTTTTTGTTAGTGAGTTTGGGTTTGAGAAGGACCTGCCTAGTATGGGCCAATGGGTCTACTACTTATGTTAACTTGTATCTTTTATTTCTTTTCTTAATGGTAGATGTCTGGAGCATACTTCCAGCGCTACTGACCTCATCTTCTCCAGATAATCTTTCAGACTCACGTTAATCACATGTTCTTCACAACATATTTCACTGAGGTCATGATTTATCTGATCTCAGTTAACGTTGCTCCTGCTGAGACTGACTTTGTTCAACACACCCTTGTGACTAGTTGTATTTTGCTGCTGAAGACCAGTATGTATGGAGGTTGGATTACGTTGTGGTCTCAATTAGTAGTTTTTGACAACATTATAAACAGTATCTAATCCTCATTGATTGTAAATATAAGGTCAGGAATGTTTTCTAGTCTGGTTCCGCTATTTTCTGGATTAAAGCGAATTTATAGGAGTCTTAACAGTTGCACTGTGTAAGAGCATTGCAAGTAAACTGTCTCCTGGGATTTTCTCTGCTATTACAGTATTAAGTGTCGTAAAATGAAGTCGCCAAACAAGAAAATATTTGGGAGCTGGGATAGAGAAAGTGTCAAGACAGTATTTACATCGTCAACAGTTTGAACTGCTGTGAAGTTATATCTGGTGGTCTATAAACACGTGCAATAAGTAGAATCTCAGTTTTCATTTATACTACCAAGACTTCAACTACATCCATTGTGGTGGTCAGTAACTCAGTGTTGATGGGGGACTCACGTACACCCTCACTCCTCGCCTCCTTGTTCTCTCTGTTTCTTCTTTGTCACATCTGAGCAGACTCTACCCAGGGATCTAGGGATCCAGGGATCCAGGTTTCACTCTCTAAATACTCTTTTACCTGCGTCTCTGTGAAAGTTGTAAACAATTTAATTCAATGAGTTCACTCGTAAACGGTACGTTGTTGTTGTTGCTACTTGTTTTAATTAAGACCTTGTGTGTTTGTAAACATAAATGGTGTTATATTATTCCTTGTACTGGCGGGGGACGGGGGCGGGGAACCTTTTTTGTTGGTGTTAATCTCTGTCTCTCTCTCTGTCTCTCTCTCTGTCTCTCTGTCTCTCTCTATGTGAGGCAGCCAGTACTGGTTTATTGTCTGTCCACCATGACACCAAGCTGCTGCTATAGTCTTATCACTTATTCAACAGTGTGTGTACTCACCTATTTGTGGTAGCATGGGTCGATTCACAGCTCCTGGCCCCCGCCTCTTCGCTGGTCGCTATTAGGTCCACTCTCTCCCTGCTCCATGAGCTTTATCGTATCGTGTGTGTGTGTGTGTGTGTGTGTGTGTGTCCTTTGTAGCTGGTGCATCACACTAAGCCTCCCTCCGTTACCTTGTTACAGAGACCACAACTAGTTGCGTCATAACACTGGCCTGTTCTTCTGACTGTCCTCTGTGGGATTTGCATTACCCACTATTTCACTTTCAGTACTTGCAAATGATTCACTTAATTCTGAATTGGTACCAGGGCCAGAGGCTGTGAGAGCACTGTGTCCGTGTACTTCATGTACATGATGTGTACCACCTGCTTGTGTCCATATACTGAGCTCAGCGAGACCAGCTGCTGAGCCTCGTAGGAGGTTATTTCAGTGTGCAGATTTGGGACCAATCCCTCTACAATTTTCCAGGTGTAAATTATGATGTATCTATCTCGCCTACGTTCCAAGGAGTACAGGTCGAGGGACTTCAGACAATCCTAGTAATTCAGGTACTTGACTGAATTTATACAAGCAGTGAAGGCTCTCTGCACATTCTCCTCGCCTGGGATTTCGCCTGCCTTGGAAGGTGTTGTCAGCATAAAGCAGAACACCAGCCTTGTGCTATGTTGTCAAGTGTCTTGAGAGAACAAGTATTATCTTTATTTTTAAACATATAGCTATTTGCACGTTCATTTCCTTCATTCTGTGCTGGTGCCAGATCAACCAGGCTGTGATGGATACGTGGGTCAGCGGACCAACAGCAGCGGCAACAGCCTGGCTGACCAGGCGAGCCATAGAGTGGAGAAAGGGCTCGGAACTCATCAAAGGTATATCAAAGGCTGGGGGTCAAGACCTAGCTCCTGGCTCCTAAACTCCACTGATAAGCACTACTAATTTCTGATCTCCAGCCTCATCGTGTCTATTCTTGAAGCTGTGTATTGCATTTGCCTCAACCAATTAACCCTCTGGCACATTCTCTCTCTCTATCTCTGTTTGTCTGTCTCTCTCTCTCTATCTCTCTCTCACAGGATCGACCGAGTCTGGCGTTGCTAGGTGACGATGCTATATTCTACGTCGATACTGAATGGAATTAAGCGGCGAGGGGAGGAGAGGGGAGGGGGAGGAGAGGGGAGGGGGAGGAGAGGGGAGGGGAAGCGAAAGAGTACGCATGGACTTTCGAATATAGGGAAGAGGGGAGACTGGGATGATCCTATAAAGGGAGGAGGGGAGACTGGGATTATCCTATAAAGGGAAGAGGGGAGACTGGGATGATCCTATAAAGGGGAGAGGGGAGACTAGGATAATGCTATAAAGAGGAGAGGGGAGACTGGGATGATGCTATAAACGGGAGAGGGGAGACTGGGATGATGCTATAAAGGGGAGAGGGGAAACTGGAATGATCCTGTAAAAGGGAGAGGGGAGACATAAACGTTGATATAAAAGGGAGAGGGGACTTGGAGGTGAAGAGGGAAAGGGAGGGACGCTGGGGAACACGGGAGGGGAAATATGGAGGGGGAATGTAGTGGAAGGAGAGGGGAGTTGGGAGGAGGAGGAAAGGAAGGAAGGAAGGAAGGGAGGGAGGGAGGGAGGGATGGAGGGAGGGAGTGAGGGAGGGAGGGAGGGAGGGAGAGGTGACGACATACATTATAGCAGAGATGGAGGAATAGAAATATGGGAGAAGGGAGAGAAGAGGAGGAGGAGGAGAGAGAGGACGGAGGTAGTGTCGTTCACATTTAAGGAAAAGGGGAATAAAGGAGAGGGTGAATGAAAGGAAGAGAGAGAGAGAGAGAGAGAGAGAGAGAGAGAGAGAGAGAGAGAGAGAGAGAGCCGGACTCTCACCAGATCACTTCACGAACGTCTCTTGTGAAAACATGTTCAAGACAGGAGCCACTGGAGAGGTGAATCCTTGTAGGTACAGCCAGAGCGAAGCCTCCTCACAGCTGCCCGTCTTGTGGTATACAAACTGTCACATCACAGGCGAGAATGATGACCCTTGTTGTTACCTTCAACATGGCAGGCATGAGTAGTGAGTTAAGACCAGACAGGGATAACAGGGAAGGCACTACAATGGATCAGGGAATACCTGTCAGGAAGACAGCAGCCAGTCATGGTACGTGGCGAGGTGTCAGAGTGGGCGTCTGTGATGAGTGGGGTGCCACAGGGGTCAGTCCTAGGACCGGTGCTGTTTCTGGTGTTTGTGAACGACATGACGGAAGGAATAACCTCCGAAGTGTCCCTGTTTGCAGATGATGTGAAGTTGATGAGAAGAATTCACTCGGACGAGGACCAGGCAGAACTACAAAGGGATCTGGACAGGCTGCAGGACTGGTCCAGGAATTGACTCATGGAGTTCAACCCCACCAAGTGCAAAGTCATGAAGATTGGGGAAGGGCAAAGAAGACCGCAACGTAGTACAATCTAGGGGGCCAGAGACTACAAACCTCAATCAAGGAAAAAGATCTTGGGGTGAGTATAACACCGGGCACATCTCCTGAGGCGCACATCAACCAAATAACTGCTGCAGCATACGGGCGCCTGGCAAACCTAAAAACAGCATTCCGACATCTTAATAAGGAATCGTTCAGAACACTGTACACTGTGTACGTTAGGCCCATACTGGAGTATGCAGCACCAGTTTGGAACCCACACCTAGCCAAGCACGTAAAGAAGCTAGAGAAAGTGCAAAGGTTTGCAATAAGACTAGTCCCGGAGCTAAGGGGTATATCCTACGAGGAGAGGTTAAGGGAAATCGACTTGACGACACTGGAGGACAGGAGAGATAGGGAGGACATGATAACGACATATAAAATACTGAGAGGAATTGACAAGGTGGACAGAGACACAATGTTCCAGAGATGGGACACAGCAACAAGGGGACACAGTTGGAAGTTGAAGACTCAGATAAATCACAGGGACGTTAGGAATTATTTCTTCAGTCACAGAGTGGTCAGGAAGTGGAATAGTTTGGGAAGTGATGTAGTGGAGGCAGGATCCATTCATAGCTTTAAGAAGAGGTATGATAAGGCTCACAGCGAAGGGAAACCCAGTAGCAACCAGTGAAGAGGCGGGGCCAGGAGCTATGACTCAACCCCTGCAACCACAACTAGGTGAGTACAACTAGGTGAGTACTACTGGGGACTCAACTAATTCATTTAACTAGACACACAACAAATCTTATTCGCTCTAACCAGTTATAGATGCGGAAAGTTAATTACAGTAATATTTAATACATTAATATACCTGGTTAAAGAGAAAGGTAACTGATGATGTGGGTGATACGTGATAATTGTGACACTGTGGGATGATACATGATAATTGTGACACTGTGGGATGATACATGATAATTGTGACACTGTGGGATGATACATGATAATTGTGACACTGTGGGATGATACATGATAATTGTGACACTGTGGGATGATACATGATAATTGTGACACTGTGGGATGATACATGATAATTGTGACACTGTGGGATGATACATGATAATTGTGACACTGTGGGATGATACATGATAATTGTGACACTGTGGAAGATACATGATAATTGTGACACTGTGGGATACATGATAATTGTGACACTGTGGGATACATGATAATTGTGACACTGTGGGATACATGATAATTGTGACACTGTGGGAGATACATGATAATTGTGACACTGTGGGATGATACATGATAATTGTGACACTGTGGGATACATGATAATTGTGACACTGTGGGATGATACATGATAATTGTGACACTGTGGGATCATACATGATAATTGTGACACTGTGGGATGATACATGATAATTGTGACACTGTGGGATCATACATGATAATTGTGACACTGTGGGATGATACATGATAATTGTGACATTGTGGGATACATGATAATTGTGACACTGTGGGTGATACATGATAATTGTGACACTGTGGGAGATACATGATAATTGTGACACTGTGGGATGATATATGATAATTGTGACACTGTGGGATGATACATGATAATTGTGACACTGTGGGATGATACATGATAATTGTGACACTGTGGGATACATGATAATTGTGACACTGTGGGATGATACATGATAATTGTGACACTGTGGGATGATACATGATAATTGTGACACTGTGGGATACATGATAATTGTGACACTGTGGGTGATACATGATAATTGTGATACTGTGGGAGATACATGATAATTGTGACACTGTGGGATGATACATGATAATTGTGACACTGTGGGATACATGATAACTGTGACACTGTGGGATGATACATGATAATTGTGACACTGTGGGATACATGATAATTGTGACACTGGGATACATGATAATTGTGACACTGTGGGTGATACATGATAATTGTGACACTGTGGGAGATACATGATAATTGTGACACTGGGATACATGATAATTGTGACACTGTGGGATAATACATGATACTTGTGACACTGTGGGATACATGATAATTGTGACACTGTGGGATACATGATAATTGTGACACTGTGGGAGATACATGATAATTGTGACACTGTGGGATGATACATGATAACTGTGACACTGTGGGATGATACATGATAATTGTGACACTGTGGGATACATGATAATTGTGACACTGTGGATACTGATAATTGTGACACTGTGGGATGATACATGATAATTGTGACACTGGTGGATACATGATAATTGTGACACTGTGGATACATGATAATTGTGACACTGTGGAGATACATGATAATTGTGACACTGGGATACATGATAATTGTGACACTGTGGATAATACATGATAATTGTGACACTGTGGATGATACATGATAATTGTGACACTGTGGATGATACATGATAATTGTGACACTGTGGGATACATGATAATTGTGACACTGTGGGATACATGATAATTGTGACACTGTGGGATACATGATAATTGTGACACTGTGGGATGATACATGATAATTATGACACTGTGGGATACATGATAATTGTGACACTGTGGGATGATACATGATAATTGTGACACTGTGGGATGATACATGATAATTGTGACACTGTGGGATGATACATGATAATTGTGACACTGTGGGATACATGATAATTGTGACACTGTGGGATGATACATGATAATTGTGACACTGTGGGTGATACGTGATAATTGTGACACTGTGGGATACATGATAATTGTGACACTGTGGGATGATACATGATAATTGTGACACTGTGGATGATACATGATAATTGTGACACTGTGGGATGATACATGATAATTGTGACACTGTGGGTGATACGTGATAATTGTGACACTGTGGGTGATAACATGATAATTGTGACACTGTGGGTGATACGTGATAACTGTGACACTGTGGGTGATAACATGATAATTGTGACACTGTGGGATGATACATGATAATTGTGACACTGTGGGAGATACGTGATAATTGTGACACTGTGGGAGATACGTGATAATTGTGACACTGTGGGAGATAACATGATAATTATGACACTGTGGGATACATGATAATTGTGACACTGTGGGATACATGATAATTGTGACACTGTGGGATGATACATGATAATTGTGACACTGTGGGATGATACATGATAATTGTGACACTGTGGGTGATAACATGATAATTATGACACTGTGGGATACATGATAATTGTGACACTGTGGGATACATGATAATTGTGACACTGTGGGATGATACATGATAATTGTGACACTGTGGGTGATACATGATAATTGTGACACTGTGGGATACATGATAATTGTGACACTGTGGGATGATACATGATAATTGTGACACTGTGGGAGATACATGATAATTGTGACACTGTGGGAGATACGTGATAATTGTGACACTGTGGGAGATAACATGATAATTATGACACTGTGGGATACATGATAATTGTGACACTGTTGGATGATACATGATAATTGTGACACTGTGGGATGATACATGATAATTGTGACACTGTGGGATGATACATGATAATTGTGACACTGTGGGTGATACGTGATAATTGTGACACTGTGGGATGATACATGATAATTGTGACACTGTGGGTGATACGTGATAATTGTGACACTGTGGGTGATACGTGATAATTGTGACACTGTGGGTGATACGTGATAATTGTGACACTGTGGGATGATACATGATAATTGTGACACTGTGGGTGATACGTGATAATTGTGACACTGTGGGAGTTACATGATAATTGTGACACTGAATACAATTATGTTGAAGAAACTAAATATTTACTTATGGTATAAACTCCTCAGCAGATCACTGCTAGAAAAAAATCAGGGAACGAGTAGGGGTTGAACCCGTGGCTAGTGAGTAGTTTAATTGCAGGCCAGTGCGTTAACCACTGGTCCAGCTGCCTCTAATAAGATTCATCCAACTAGGTATATTTGTAAACAGCGCAGGGAATGATATTGCCAGTCCTTGAGTCATCACTGTTAGAAGACCAGCCAGCCAGACTACCACCACCAGGTACCAGGTCCTCACACGGGACCACAGCTCTGTCCCCGACAGAGTCTGGCCACCAGATAGAGCTCAAGCTCTGTGTCCTTCCCAGGCTCCTCACCAAGTCCCTCTTTCAGGTTAGGTTATGTAAGGTTCGTCAGGAAACAGGACAAGTGTTTCCTGACGCGGGTCTTAGTCAGGTGATGACCCACAGCTGGAGCTTTTGGTCATCTGACCGAGGCCTTCCACTGAAGTCCCTCTTTCAGATACTTTTCCCTGAGCTTACAGAGCCCTCATAACCTCTGGCTAGAGGTCAGCTCCCATGGGATCATTCTCCTCGTGGCCTCCATAGTCTCGAGTCCCCTGGAGGAAGCAGAATGTGTAGGCGAGCAGTCAACACTCCTGTCTTCACTAACAAATACAAACAGCATACCCAGTCATAAGATATGACATCTCTCTCAATTTTAACAAACAAGATATTGGAAAGATAGTCTCAAGATATGACATCTCTCCCATTTCTCATAAACAAGATATTGGGAAGATAATCTCAAGACATGACATCTCTCCCATTTCTCATAAACAAGATATTGGGAAGATAATCTCAAGACATGACATCTCTCCCATTTCTCATAAACAAGATATTGGATATGGGAGGCTTCCTACCCGTGGATGGCATAGGTTCGAGCCCTCCGTGCAGGGAGTACGTTCTAAATTATGAACAACTCCATCAATCTACCAGCATCACTATTACCATCACTACCAGCATCACTATTACCATCACTATTACCATCACTACCAGCATCACTATTACCATCACTACCAGCATCACCCCTGCAAGCTGCAGTGTGCACCTGTGATAATTGCTGTGGTTGCTACTCTAGCAGCAGCTGGTGTTGCTTGCCTCCTGGTAACAGGGAACCTCTCCCACCAATTATTTACAACCTTAAAGGGGTTACTGGCATCCACCTCTTTTGTTATGGTGGAGCCTCCAGCGTGGACCAGTTTTTTGTGGTGATGAGGATGCTGTTGTTATTGTTGTTGTAATAGTGGTGATGAGGATGTTGTTGTGGTGGTGACGAGGTTGTGGTAGTGGTGGTGACGAGGTTGTGGTGGTGACGAGGTTGTTGTGGTTGTGGTACCTTTACTTTTAATAGGTTTCCAGATTTTTTCTTCTCACGCAGCTAGGTCCTGGAAGTCAACAGACATCAAGACTTCACCAAGCAGTCAATGATGGTGTCAACAGACATCAAGACTTCACCAAGCAGTCAAAGATGGTGTCAACAGACGTCAAGACTTCACCAAGCAGTCAAAGATTGTGTCAACACACATCAAGACTTCACCAAGCAGTCAAAGATGGTGTCAACAGACGTCAAGACTTCACCAAGCAGTCAATGATGGTGTCAACAGACGTCAAGACTTCACCAAGCAATCAAGAATAATGTCAACACACATCTTCATTTTCCCAGCCTCTCACTCAACATTAACTAGTTAAATTTTTAAATTCAGTTACAAAAGCCTATAAAGTATAATACTGATCCAGGTAAATCAGTAAATAAAAAAAAATAGGCCTCAGCAATCACACTCGTAAGCCGGATAGTAATGTGTGGGCCTGCGGGCCGCCAGCACTAACAGGCTGGCACACTAGGCTGTGATGGCACGTGAAACCTTCGAAAGAGATGGTCACAGGTGAGTCACAGCTCGGATTTTATTATTATAATCATGGGGGAGCGCTAAACCCGTAGAGATTATACAGCGCTAGTGGGGGGATGGAAGGTATTCAGACTTAATTCAGGGAACTGGAGCACAGATCCAATTCCCTAGATCAAGAGCCCCTCACCAGCGTGAAGGAACCTCCCATGAGGGGGTCACAGCTCGGAAGAAGCAGAAACGAAACGCCAAAATGTGTAAACAAGCACATCAACATAAATATATCATAGTCCCTCCTCTAAATCAACACCAAACATCCGTTTTCTATGATTGCAGTTTTTTTTTATCTTTCCCCAGGATGACTCAGGTGTTGGTCACCTTCACGTGCTGCCACAAACATACGCCCACCTGCCATTTATTTACAGTTTTCGTCTCCACGTTCTAACAGAAACAGTAACAACAGACTGTTGCATTAAAAGAATGACATTTTTGGGGGGACTTCCGTTACAAATTTACTATAACATGGAAGAAACAGATTGAAAATAAAGTGTATATATGTCGTGCAGAATAGGTAAATTTGGTCAATTAGCAAGAACTCATTTAAAATTAAGTCCTTTCTAAAAAAAATTCTCTTATACGTTTAAAGATATATATATTTTTTTTTTTCATTTAGGTTAATGTAAAAATTAATATTTTTGTACCAAAAGTACCTTAGAAAACTTACCTAACCAAATTATAACAAGCGCAATTTAATTTAGCCTAATCCAACTAAATATATTTTAAATAAGTTTACAATAATTTAATAATAAACAAACACAATGAAATATATTTTTTTCGTTAGGTTCAGAATATTTGCGAAATTATTGCATACACAAATTTTCGCTTGCCTTATTCGGCAAGAAGAGCGTTGCTATTTAAGCCAAAATTGCAAGTTTTACCTATTCGGCACGACATAATATATTATATATATATATATATATATATATATATATATATATATATATATATATATATATATATATATATACCTTTGATATACATTTGATATACATTTTTATTTATATAGAATTCACCTAGGATAGCTTCTCGCTGTCTACCCTGTGTCTTCCTTGTGTCTACCTTGTGTCTACACTGTCTACCTTGTGTCTTCCTTGTATCTTCCTTGTATCTACCCTGTCTACCTTGTGTCTACCTTATGTCTACCCCATCACTCCCCTCCCTCATCTCCCACAGTTCCCCCTCCCCTCCCACTATCTCCCCTCCCCTCCCAGTATTCCCTCGTTCACACTTCACAGTCTCAATACACGCAAAGAACATAAGAACATAAAAACATAAGAAAGGAGGAACACTGCAGCAGGCCTGTTGGCCCATTCTAGGCAGGTCCTTCACATTCCATCCCACTAACAGAATATTTGTTCAACCTAATTTTCAATGCTACCCAAGAAATAAGCTTTGATAATTTTATTTACTCATGTGCAATTCCCACTCAAATCCAACCCCTTTCACTCATGAATTTATCCAACCTAAATTTAAAACTACCCAAGGTCCTTGCTTCAATAACCCTACTAGGCAGACTGTTCCACTCATCAACTACCCTATTTCCAAACCAATACTTTCCTATATCCTTTCTAAATCTAAACTTATCTAACTTGAATCCATTATTGCGGGTTCTCTCTTGGAGAGATACCCTCAAGACCTTATTTATATCCCCTTTGTTAATACCCATTTTCCACTTGTATACCTCGATCATGTCTCCCTCATTCTACGTCTTACAAGTGAATGTAATTTAAGGGTCTTCAATCTTTCTTCGTAAGGAAGATTTCTAATGCTATGTATTAATTTAGTCATTCTACGCTGAATGTTTTCTAACGAATTTATGTCCATTCTGTAATATGGAGACCAGAACTTAGCTGCGTAATCTAGGTGAGGCCTTACTAATGATGTATAAAGCTGTAATATAACCTCTGGACTTCTGTTGCTAACACTTCTTGATATAAATCCCAGTAATCTATTTGCCTTATTACGTACGCTTAGGCATTGCTGTCTTGGTTTAAGGTTGCTGCTTACCATCACCCCCAAGTCCTTCTCGCAATCTGTATGGCTAAGTTCTACGTTATTTAACTTATAAGTGCTTGGATTATGGACACTCCCGAGCTTTAGAACTTTGCATTTATCTACATTGAACTGCATCTGCCATTTTTCTGACCAGGAATTGAGTTTGTCTAAATCCTCCTGTAGTTCACTGACATTTACGTCTGAATCGATTATCCTACCTATCTTCGTGTCATCAGCGAATTTGTTCATATCACTAGAAATTCCCTCGTCAAGGTCATTTATATATATTATAAACAACAACGGGCCCAAAACCGATCCCTGAGGAACGCCACTTGTTACAGATCCCCACTCCGATTTAACCCCATTTATGCACACCCTCTGCTTCCTATTGGTGAGCCATGACTCGATCCATGACAACACTTTTCCCCCAATGCCATGAGCAGCCACTTTCTTTAACAGTCTCTGATGTGGTACTCTATCAAAAGCCTTACTAAAATCCAAATAAACAATATCGAACTCTTTATCACGATCAACTGCCTCAAAAGCCCCACTGAAAAAAGTTAATAAATTAGTTAGGCAGGAACGGCCCCTGGTGAATCCATGTTGAGTATCATTAATCAAATTATGCCTATCGAGATGGCTTCTTATGTTATCAGCTATAATCGACTCTAGTAATTTGCCTACAATTGATGTTAGACTTATTGGGCGGTAATTTGATGGTAACGACTTGTCCCCTGCTTTAAAAATAGGAATTACATTAGCCATCTTCCACGTATCCGGCACTACACCTGTTTGAAGAGATAGGTTAAAAATGTTAGTTAAGGGTTCACAGAGTTCTATTTTGCATTCCTTAAGAACCCTTGAAAAAAGCTCATCAGGGCCTGGCGATTTATTTTGCTTCAAACGGTCTATCTGTTTGATAACCTTTTCGCTAGTGACTGTGATACTACATAATTTATCTTCTTCAGGCCCACTAAAATACCTAATTCTTGGGATATTATTAGTGTCTTCCTGAGTGAAAACCGAGAGAAAATAATTATTAAAAATAGAGCACATTTCATTCTCTTTGTCAGTAAGATACCCATAATTATTTTTAAGGGGACCTATCTTATCTCTAACTTTTGTTCTATACACCTGAAAAAAAGAGTTCAACCCTTTCTCCCTGACCCCCATTATTATTTAGCGCCCCTCCGGGTTATAACCTGCTATGTATGCTTCTGTTTGCGTATATACAAAAGCTTGCAAGGAAACAACAGATTTATATAATATATATATATATATATATATATATATATATATATACTGTGGTTATATATTGATATAACAAGTCTCTCAAGTGATGCTATACATATAATCTGGATATCTGAGGTGAGGATAAAGCAGAAGGCTCTCTCCCCTCCCTACACTCATTCTTCATCAATAAGTAATACATGAAATATTATTAAGCACTGTACTTCCACCACAGCCTCTATTACTACTACTACTGCTACTATTACTGCTACTGCTGCTACTACTACTATTACGAACCTTTAGGTCACACTGAGCTAAGATTTATAGAGGTGAGGTGAGGTGAGATCAGATCAGGTCACAGGATAATCTTTAAAATAAAATTTGAAGAAATCTAAAGACGGTGAGAGAAGTGTAGGAGATTCTACAACCACTTCTCTACATGTGAGAGAAGTGTAGGAGAGTCTACAACCACTGCTTTATAAGTGAGAGAAGTGTAGGAGAGTCTACAACTACTTCTCTACAAGTGAGAGAAGTGCAGGAGAGTCTACAACCACTTCTCTACAAGTGAGAGAAGTGTAGGAGAGTCTACAACCACTTCTCTACAAGTGTGAGAAGTGTAGGAGAGTCTACAACCACTTCTCTACAAGTGTGAGAAGTGTAGGAGAGTCTACAACCACTTCTCTACAAGTGTGAGAAGTGTAGGAGAGTCTACAACCACTTCTCTACAAGTGTGAGAAGTGTAGGAGAGTCTACAACCACTTCTCTACAAGTGTGAGAAGTGTAGGAGAGTCTACAACCACTTCTCTACAAGTGTGAGAAGTGTAGAAGTCTACAACCACTTCTCTACAAGTGTGAGAAGTGTAGGAGAGTCTACAACCACTTCTCTACAAGTGTGAGAATTGTAGAAGTCTACAACCACTGCTCTACAAGTGAGAGAAGTGTAGAAGTCTACAACCGCTTGCCTACAAGTGAGAGAAGTGCAGGAGAGTCTACAACCACTTCTCTACAAGCGAGATAAGAGACGTAGACGTAGAATTACGTCAGTGCAGTACTGGAGACGTCAGTGCAGTACTGGAGACGTCAGTGCAGTACTGGAGACGTCAGTGCAGTACTGGAGACGTCAGTGCAGACACTTGTATGAGCTCTGAATGACATCACTGAGTAACATCCCCTAACTCCATTGTGATAGTGTTGATAATTGTATTACAAGCGGCTAGTCTCTCTCTCTCTCTCTCTCTCTCTCTCTCTCTCTCTCTCTCTCCAATAATCACAATTATGTATTTCCTCGTCATGGCAACAAGAAGTCACTAACATCAATCAAGACTGTTTACATTGCCTTAACGTTCTTAAAAGATATATATATATATATATATATATATATATATATATATATATATATATATATATATATATATATATATATATAGAAACGTTTCCTTGAACTATTCTGTTTGGACTTCCTGCTCATTTCTGCAACATTGCAAGCTGCTGATGATGTGTTGACTGCAACACGAAAGGCCTAGCGCTATAATTCCCCCTCGCTCTGGTTGTTCTGCATCTTGTAATATATATGCCAGAGGTAGATATAATCACAACGTATAGAATACAGTGGGTCGTAGAGAGGGTGGATAACCAGACACGCACGAACCATCTACTAACGGACGGCCGGCTGACGGACGACCGGCTGACGGACGACCGGCTGACGGACGACCGGCTGACGGACGACCAGCTAAAGGACGACATCCACGGACGCTCTTAATTGACAATTACCAGACTCCGGATGCTGGGAACTGGCACCACCAATTTTATAACCAGTTCTTTTCTCCCTCTCTCTCTCTCTCTCTCTCTCTCTCTCTCTCTCTCTCTCTCTCTCTCTCTCTCTCTCTATCTCCTAGTATTCAAAGAAAGGGATTAAAGTAACCTCGGTAGAGGTGTGGAACAATGATCTTCAAAGTATTAAAAATGCAAAGTAATGCACTGCTTTGATACAACGATGTTACACCTGTGTGTGTACACGTACCTTTGATACCTCTGAAGAGTTTCGAGAGTTTCTCTACTCTCTGGGCCCGGCCATGGGCCAGGCTCGTTTGGTGTCCACTGTCTTCCTCCTGAAGTGCTAATTAACATTATCTTGAGCCGAAGAAACACTGACCAAATTAGTGTTTCTGAGCAGAGAAAAACCTAACAGAAGACAACGAAGAAACAAGTGGATGATTAGTGGATGAGGAGGAGGAAGAAGAGGGGAAAGGAGGAGGAGGAGGAGAGGAAGAAGATGAGGAGAGTAGAGGTATGAAGGAGAAGGGAAGCTGTAAGGAAAGAGATGGGAACAGGAGGAGTAGCCGAAGGTGGAGGAAAAGAAGGAAGCAAGGAAAGGAAGGAAGGAAGGGAAGGAAGGAAGGAATGAAGGAAGAATCTCCAAATTTAGAGAAGAGACTTCAAGTACAGTCAGTCATACACAACACCAGGTTGTCATCTTCACTTAATATAATTCTTATACACAAAATGTATTAAGAAAGTGTATGAGTGTGTATTAACGGCCGCCCAACCATCCTTCTTACCAAAAACAAATACTGACTAAGAATCTCCCGCCCTTTCAATTTTCGCGCCAAAAAAATTCCTGCCCTTTCAATTATCGCGGAAAAAAATCAATTTTTGTGACAAAAAATAATTTCCTGCACTTTTGAATTTTGCGAAAAAAAATTCTCGCCAACTCAAAAAAAAACAAAAAAAATTCCCACACCTTTCAATTTTCGCGTCAACAATAAAATCGTTTAGCGGCGCATCTCAGTTCCGCGGCAAAATGCTGCTAACGCGACCCAGGGTTCCCGGCGCGAGAATAGCGAGATCTGATCACCCGCGAAGAGCGCACGAGGCCTTTAACCAAGCTAATTCCTTCCAGGTCTTTTATCAAAACAAAACACGTTCAAGACCTCCAAAATGGCCGCTGTTCCCGCCATTTCCTGCGTAAATGACTACGTTCAAGGTTAAATTTAAGCGAAAATTAGATCGTAGAATTAAGACACGTGCAGCATCCGGGCATCTTTATTTGTAGACGTTTCGCCCTTTAGTGGCTTTATCAACACAAGGACATAACGTGAAGACTGTAGAACTATGTACAAAAAGAAGAGGTAATGAGTCCCTCAACCTTGGTGAAAATAACCGTAGACTTGAAGAATCTGAAGCACAGGTTAGGTTAGGTTAGGTTAGGTTAGGTTAGGTTAGGTTAGGTAAGGTTAGGTTAGGTTAGGTAAGGGAAGGTTAGGTTCGTCAGGAAACAGGACAAGAGTGTTTCCTGATGCGGGTCTTGGTCATGTGATGACCCGAAGCTGGAGCTTTTGGTCATCTGACCGAAGCCTTCCTCTGGCTTACCACTCCACCCATTTAAAAATTAAGGTTATGATCATAACCACCAGCGCTATTAAGGAGCACAGACAGTAAGACTGTCGCTTATATCCTGGCGTCAGGTGAGGGAGGTGCAGCAGACGAAGAACAGTGTCCTGGCGTCAGGTGAGGGAGGTGCAGCAGACGAAGAACAGTGTCCTGGCGTCAGGTGAGGGAGGTGCAGCAGACAAGAACAGTGTCCTGGCGTCAGGTGAGGGAGGTGCAGCAGACAAGAACAGTGTCCTGGCGTCAGGTGAGGGAGGTGCAGCAGACGAAGAACAGTGTCCTGGCGTCAGGTGAGGGAGGTGCAGCAGACGAAGAACAGTGTCCTGGCGTCAGGTGAGGGAGGTGCAGCAGACGAAGAACAGTGTCCTGGCGTCAGGTGAGGGAGGTGCAGCAGACGAAGAACAGTGTCCTGGCGTCAGGTGAGGGAGGTGCAGCAGACAAGAACAGTGTCCTGGCGTCAGGTGAGGGAGGTGCAGCAGACGAAGAACAGTGTCCTGGCGTCAGGTGAGGGAGGTGCAGCAGACGAAGAACAGTGTCCTGGCGTCAGGTGAGGGAGGTGCAGCAGACGAAGAACAGTGTCCTGGCGTCAGGTGAGGGAGGTGCAGCAGACGAAGAACAGTGTCCTGGCGTCAGGTGAGGGAGGTGCAGCAGACGAAGAACAGTGTCCTGGCGTCAGATGAGGGAGGTGCAGCAGACGAAGAACAGTGTCCTGGCGTCAGGTGAGGGAGGTGCAGCAGACAAGAACAGTGTCCTGGCGTCAGGTGAGGAGGTGCAGCAGACGAAGAACAGTGTCCTGGCGTCAGGTGAGGGAGGTGCAGCAGACGAAGAACAGTGTCCTGACGTCAGGTGAGGGAGGTGCAGCAGACGAAGAACAGTGTCCTGACGTCAGGTGAGGGAGGTGCAGCAGACGAAGAACAGTGTCCTGACGTCAGATGAGGGAGGTGCAGCAGACAAGAACAGTGTCCTGGCGTCTGGTGAGGGAGGTGCAGCAGACGAAGAACAGTGTCCTGGCGTCAGGTGAAGGAGGTGCAGCAGACGAAGAACAGTGTCCTGACGTCAGGTGAGGGAGGTGCAGCAGACGAAGAACAGTGTCCTGGCGTCAGGTGAGGGAGGTGCAGCAGACGAAGAACAGTGACCTGGCGTCAGATGAGGGAGGTGCAGCAGACGAAGAACAGTGTCCTGACGTCAGATGAGGGAGGTGCAGCAGACAAGAACAGTGTCCTGGCGTCAGATGAGGGAGGTGCAGCAGACGAAGAACAGTGTCCTGGCGTCAGATGAAGGAGGTGCAGCAGACGAAGAACAGTGTCACTGGTAGGAGGCGAAAATCGGATCGTTATGGACCATATCGCAGCGATATTTCTGGGTTCCCACACACAAAAATAAAATAGATGTCAGGATCGTTACGTCTGAATTCAGGTCAGACCAATATTTGAAATGGTAAATTTTAAATGCTGTGATATTGCTTGACTCTCTGTATGACTGTGACTGAAAAAAATGTAATTCAGATGTAAATAAACCTGGAAAATATTTAAGACTGGGAGAGAGAGAGAGAGAGAGAGAGAGAGAGAGAGAGAGAGAGAGAGAGAGAGAGAGAAAAAATAATAATCGCACAGCAAGTTAAAGTATTTACCTTTCTTCACATTCCTTATACATCCATATCAACAAATACATTTAATTCGTACCGTGACATTGGCCGTGACAACAAGTTTAGAGGAAAGGGAAAACATCCCCACTATTTATGCCGAGAGAGATGCTAGGCTCTTACGCAAGCACCCCGTGGGGAGAGTGACACTCTGCATAGGCTATATGTTAGACAGGTGACGGGTAACATGTTAGACAGGTGACGGGTAACATGTTAGACAGGTGACATGTTAGACAGGTGACATTTTAGACAAGTGACATGTTAGACGGGTCTATCTGGTGACAGGTAACATGTTAGACAAGTGACGGGTAACATGTTAGACAGGTGACGGGTAACATGTTAGATAGGTGATGGGTAACATGTTAGACAGGTGACGGGTAACATGTTAGACAGGTGACGGGTAACATGTTAGACAGGTGACGGGTTAACATGTTAGACAGGTGACGGGTGACATGTTAGACGGGTGACATGTTAGACAGGCAATACATTAGACGGGTGATACACAAAGTGTAAATATTACCCAAAGCAAATCACTCACGTGAAAATTTAATTAAAACAGGATTCCAGCTGCAAAGTTTTATATGCAACTCACGTGTCGGTCCGACAGAGACGGATGGTCGGACGGACGGACGGAGTGACGGACAGAAATATTTCCGACATCAGTCCCATATAAAAGGATGAAGAATGAAGTGGTGAAAAATAAAGTATAGATCAATAAAAGTCAGTTAAGACAATAACAAGGTTGATATATAATGTTAGTTTATAGGGCACACGACGTCCTGCACCGTATAAGCTCTGCTGTCAGCAGTCTGGTGTTTACACCCTGGCTTACACCTTACATTCTCACCAACCTACTTGCAGAATGGAACGCGTAGGATTTAGATGCAGACGTGAATGTCTGAATGATAGTCTGAGTCAGTAAGAACGACTGATGGTGTAGAATATAAACGTGAACGTATGAATAACAGCCAGCGGCAGGAAGAACGACTGTAAATGTGACATGTTGAACCACTTTTTTGAGTTAGATCCTGGCAGTGTGTGCTACGAGCAAGGTAAAACCTCGGACAAGACAGTGTTGCACTGCATTACTGTGCAAGTGGCAGCAAGGGCAGCAAGGGCAACTTAGGCTGTGCTGTGACATTCACAGGAGCCACGCTATAACACTGGTTACCCTATGATAACGATAGTAACAGGAAGGGATCCCTTTTAACTATACCCACTAAACTTTTCTCTACCGCGAGAGAGAGAGAGAGAGAGAGAGAGAGAGAGAGAGAGAGAGAGAGAGAGAGAGAGAGAGAGAGAGAGAGAGAGAGAGAGAGAGAGAGAGAGAAAGTTATCAGTTTAATACCTTCAACTATTTCTGTAACTTCTAAATGCCGTTCACATGTCAAGTTTGTCAACTATTTTTCCACCCTTAATAAATAATGAGGATAAGCAAGACACTTGTACAACACTTATGTATCTTCATCCCGATCTATTCTAAGATAACGTTGTCGGTAGACAATACCGACAAGTTAATATAAGTAAGACACAGGTGTAGCAGTTAGGTATCTTCGGAACAAAGACACCTAGGTGTTGCACATGCGTCTTACTTATGAACTTGTCGGTATTGTGGACCATAATCTTAATAAATCATATACATTTATCAATGTTTATAGTGGGTAGCCAGGTGGTGCTGCTCTCTACGTTGGGTCTAGAGCTCGTAGCTGGCCATTATGTTATTAACCGGAGTAGCGTGTACATTACCATTTACAAGACACACACTGTGAACTGTAAATGGTCCAAGTCGGACCGAAACGTCGTCGTAAGCTCCTCTCTCTATGTGTGGGGTGTTTGTGTGTTGTCACTGTATTAGTACATGTTGCACTCTCCCCGTGGTCGAGTCTTCCCTAAATACTAGACAAGCTGTCAATATTAGTTAGTGGGATCCACTGCGTAAATAACTTGAAATAGTGTTATTAGTGTATGTGCCTTTGTTATGATTGAAATCATCTAACTCTGTTATGATTAAGACACGTGTACAACAGTTGGGTATCTTTATTCTTGAAAGGTTTCGCCTAGAAAGTGGGCTTCTTCAGTCAGATACAGAGGCACCAGGCGTAGTAGTGAAATGAAGATGGTGTAATCAGTCCCTCAACCTTGGAGATATGAGGTGGTCAGTCCCTCGGTCTGGAACGATATGAAACTGAAGCTTCATATCGGAGCCAGAGGGCTGGCTGCCAGCAGCAACAGCCTGGTTAACCAGTCAAGCGCCAGACGAGCCTGGCCCATGGCCGGGCTCTGGAAAGAAGAAAAACTCTAGGAACTCATCAAAGGTGTATCAAAGGTCGACTATTAAAAAATATTTATAATGAAGAGGAACGGGAAATAAGTAAGACAATTAATGACAACAATGACAACAACAACAACCTGGCCAGGAAGTGTTCGTATGTTCGCCCTTGACCTCGACTTCCGCCTCTTTTAACTGCACTTCCCCTTCGTTCCCTCCGCCTCCGCCACCCCCCTCCTCCTGCCCCTCCCTCTCCCACCCATTCTATTTTTTCCCACGACTCCTTCAACATATTTTCACCTCTACTCTGCAGTTCTTACTGCAGGTGTTGCCATGAGGCAGCAGTCAAGGACGAGCAAGACTGCAGACAACACCACAGTATCAAGGTCATGAGAAACCTTCCCTGGAGACTTGTCCTTGTAAGGGGGGGGGTCACACCCCTTCTTTAAACCACAACCCCCCCCCTACCCCACCTCCCTCAAACCGCAAACTAAAACCCCAACATATGCAAGGTGACGTCCGCCTTCTCCTCCTTCTCCCATAATTATTATTAAAAAACCCAGGTAAGTTCTGCAGGAAAAGAGAAATTGGTTATTATTTCCAGAGAATTATCTGGAGTGACCATGACACACACACACACACACACACACACACACACACACACACACACACACCTCACATGAGGAATAGATGGGAAGGTTGTCCGGTGGATCAAGGAGTACCTTAGGGGAAGGAAAAAAAAGAGTAATTGTCTGGGAAGAGACGTCGGAATGGGGAAGAGTAACAAGCGGGGTACCACAAGGATTGGTATTAGGACTTTGAGGGGACTTGAGCTAGAGCTAGTCACGGCTACGCTGGCGGGACATTCGTCTGTAACAAACTTGCATTTGTGGTCACAGTGGTGTCTATGCTAACCTTCCTATGGTGTATAAATATACCTAGTTGGACTAATCTTATTGTAGCCAGCTGGTCCAGTGGCTAGCGCGTCGGTCTGGAGTTTTATAACTCTCTGACCGCGAGTTCTATCCCCACCCGTGATATGGTTTGTCTGCAATCGTGAGTCATTCCAGGTGATTTATATAACATATGTCAGGCCCATCTTGGAGTACGCAGCACCAGTATGCAACCCACACCTCAGGAAACCTGGAGGAAGGGTAGAAGTATGCAACGAGACGATCTTCAGCTAAGGGATGTGAGCTACGAGAAGAACTAAACCAACTACATTAGAGGACAGAGGAACCAGGGGAGACATGATAACAACATACAAAATACTCAGGGGAATTGATAGGGTAGACGACTGTCACTCGCATACACTAACACTACTCCTCAGAAGTGGCACGTGACTTACTGTGAAGCTCTGGTACGAACATGTGCTTCAAATTAAACTGTTGATCAGAAGCAAGAGAGGCTGCCAGCCCCCCTGGAGGGCTGAGTCCCTCAGGGGGCTGAAAGGGATGAAGGGGTCGATTCTCCCCTCTTTTCTGGAGAAATTTTCTCCACACACCAGACGAGCCTGGCCCATGGCCGGGCTCCGAGAGTAGTGAAACTCTCGAAACTCTTCAAAGGTATATCAAAGGATGTTTGGGACCCTGGAACACAGCTGGAAGTTAAAGTACAGATGAACCATATGGCTGTCAGGAAGTATTTCTTTATTTCTTTAGTCTCAGGCTGGTTGAAAGGTGGAATGACTTGGACGAGGCAGTGGTGGAGGCAAACTCAATACACAGCTTCAAGAGTAGATATGACATGACCCAAGAGGCCAGAAGTCAGTGATGCCGAGAAAGGTGGTCTATGAAGCGGGACCAGGAGCTAAGTAACGACTCCCACAAACACAAATTGGAGAGTACACACACACACACACACACACACACACACTAGGCCTAGTGTCTAATTGACATGTGCCTAGGACAAAATGGTAACTAACTAACACTCACACACACACACACACACACACACACACACACACACACACACACACACACACACACACACACACACACTCACACACACACACACACACACTCACACACACACACACACACACACACACACACACTCACACTCACACACACACACAACGCTCCCAGAACACTTTCCCTCGCATATTCCCACACTCTCACTCACGCATTTCCGAAGATAAGATACAAACATACCAAACATGTAAACATTGACTTTTACTTATTACTGTTACGCAATCTCTCTCTCTCTCTCTCTCTCTCTCTCTCTCTCTCTCTCTCTCTCTCTCTCTCTCTCTCTCTCTGTCAACAGCAGCAGTGGTAGTAGATGGGTGAGTTAGTCATAACAATAGTTAAGTAGTGGTAGATGTAGAGGTAGTTGTAGCCTACGCCTTCCATCTACTACTTTCATGTCACTTTTCCACTATAGTACTCCGGCCTACAGCAGTGTCTTCACTGCGGCAGTGTCTTCACTGCGGCAGTGGCTGCAGTGCGAGGTGGGTGGCATACACTTAACTATCCTCGCCTCAATCAATCAGATAAGAGGCGATAGTCCTCGATCTAGATAGCAGAAGATAGTTCCTCACAGCAGTTAACCTCAGTGTGGACTCTGCTACCTCTCTCTCCCATGTACCCCCCACGTACAAACACATCAAACTTGGGTCATTAAGACCACATCCCCATGTACTCCCACGTACACATACATCAAACTTGGGTCATTAAGACCACATCCCCATGTACTCCCACGTACACACTTAAGAGACCTAAGTTCAACAATCTACCACTGAGTTACAGTCAAGCACCACCGTCGTTGTGTGGCCATATTTGTGTGGCCACAGAGGTGGCCATCGTTGTGTTGCAACTCTCAGTGTGGCCACAGAGGTGGCCATCACGCCTGCGGCGGTGGACAGGAAGTAAAAATCCGTGAGCAGCGTGTACCCGTTCGTGACCTGTCAGTGTCCTCCAAGTGACGAGCAGGTCGGGGAGGACATGCTAGGTCAAGGATGGGAAGCCAGAGAGGATTGAGGGGGGTGAAGGAGGGGGAGTTATTAGAGGATAGTCGTGGGAAGAGGGAGGAGAGGAGGAGAAGAGGAGGAATAGGGGAAAGTGATCAGTAGGGATATGTTAAAAGAGAAGCCGTAAGGAGAACAAAATGATCGGGGTTTAAGAGTAAGGACAGAAAGAAGGAAATTTTTAAGGAAGGGCAGAGAAGGAAGGAAAAAAAGGAAGGAGACAGAGGAGAGATAAGGCAGAAGTAAGAGAGAGAAGGGTGCAAGGAGAGGGCACTAGATTGTTAAGATTGTTAAGTTAGGCTCCCTTGTCATGTTGGCGTCAGCTTGACAACATTTATAGCTATGCTCCCTTGTCATGCTGACGTCAGCTTGACAGCATTTATAGTTAGGCTCCCTTGTCATGCTGACGTCAGCTTGACAGCATTTATAGTTAGGCTCCCTTGTCATGTTGGCGTCAGCTTGACAACATTTATAGCTAGGCTTCCTTGTCATGTTGACGTCAGCTTGACAGCATTTATAGCTAGGCTCCCTTGTCATGTCGATGTCAGCTTGACAACATTTATAGCTAGGCTCCCTTGTCATGTTGACGTCAGCTTGACAGCATTTATAGCTAGGCTCCCTCGTCAAGCTGACGTCAGCTTGACAACATTTATAGCTAGGCTCCCTCGTCAAGCTGACTTCAGCTTGACAACATTTATGCTAGGCTCCTTTGTCAAGCTGACGTCAGATTGACAACATTTATAGCTAGGCTCCTTCGTCATGCTGACGTCAACATGACAAGGAGCCTAGCTATAAATGTTGTCAAGCTGACGTCAGCTTGACGAGAGCCTAGCTAAAATGTTGTCAAGCTGACATCGACATGACAAGGGGCCTAGCTATAAATGCTGTCAAGCTGACGTCAACATGACAAGGGAGCCTAGCTATAAATGTTGTCAAGCTGACGCCAACATGACAAGGAGCCTAACTATAAATGCTGTCAAGCTGACGTCAGCATGACAAGGGAGCCTAACTATAAATGCTGTCAAGCTGACGTCAGCTTGACAACATTTATAGCTAGGCTCCCTCGTCATGCTGACGTCAACATGACAAGGGAGCCTAGCTATAAATGTTGCTAGAGAACTATACATATAACGTATTACACTGCTAACTAATGGACTCTCAACCAACTATCATCAGTCTACAATAATATCTTCTTCTCCTCCTAACTTTACAACATTAAAAACAAAATAAATAAAAGTAAATCATAACGTAATACACAAAAGATCAATTATAAGGGTAAAGGCAACTGACGCTTTAACACAAAACAATAAAACATGAACAGAGACGAATGTTAGAGTTGAAGAGGGTAATTTATGCAAGTCTGCTTTACAAAGCTCTCGCGTGGGGAGATGTGGACATTTTTGTGCAGAGAGTGAAAGTTAATAGACAGCGGCACTCTTGTGAGTGAATATATCGTAAGAATGTTGGTAGAATTACCGACAATATGTTAGGTAAAAGGACACGTGAGCAACTAATTGCGACATTTTTACTGTGGCAACGTTTCGCTCTCCAGGGGCTTGACAAAACTCCTGGAGACCTTTTACGTAACAGTGAACATATCGCCAACAGCACATTACAACCCAGACAGCTACCATGACACTGGTGATATCACCTCCTACCTTAGTATCTCACAACCCAGGTACCAACACCTGCCATACTCTCCAAACACGATACCATGACACTGGTGATATCACCTCCTACCTTAGTATCTCACAACCCAGGTACCAACACGATACCAGCCTTACTTACCGTGTGTTTATATTTTTCAAACAGGCCTTTTCTTTTTGGTTATTAATTCTGTACCCCCTGTAGCCTGTACAAGGTTACATTGTAAAATATAGTACCAGAGAGGGTTTATCCTCCCGTGCACACACCTTACACTGTCTTACCATACCTTTGATGAGTTTCTAGAGTTTTTTGTACTCCCGGAGCCCGGCCATGGGCCAGGCTTCACCAAGCTGTCACATATACTAGTAAACTCTCCACCACCCTCAATACTCTATTACCTCCACTTTTTTCTTGCCATAAACAAATGTCTCATTCTTATAAACCACTATTACAATAAGAACAGCCTCGTATGATGTTCTTCCCACTATTACAATGAGAACAGCCTCGTATGATGTTCTTCCCACTATTACAATGAGAACAGCCTCGTATGATGTTCTTCCCACTATTACAATTCCACTAAGATTTCCTATTTCCTAAAGTTCCTGTCTTACTCAACTCATCCTCTAAATTTTCAGTCTGTAATTCCATTATAATCTGCTACAGTGTTTCTCTGACCTTGGTGAAGGTCATTAAAACTAAGTTTATAAAACAGTGGAAACCTGTTGTGTGTTGTGTCCCTGGTACCTCCAGTGTATCAGGTCTCTCCCTGTCCTGGTACCTCCAGTGTATCAGGTCTCTCCCTGTCCTGGTACCTCCAGTGTATCAGGTCTCTCCCTGTCCTGGTACCTCCAGTGTATCAGGTCTCTCCCTGTCCTGGTACCTCCAGTGTATCAGGTCTCTCCCTGTCCTGGTACCTCCAGTGTATCAGGTCTCTCCCTGTCCTGGTACCTCCAGTGTATCAGGTCTCCCCTGTCCTGGTACCTCCAGTGTATCAGGTCTCTCCCTGTCCTGGTACCTCCAGTGTATCAGGTCTCTCCTGTCCTGGTACCTCCAGTGTATCAGGTCTCCCCCTGTCCTGGTACCTCCAGTGTATCAGGTCTCTCCCTGTCCTGGTACCTCCAGTGTATCAGCTCTCCCCCTGTCCTGGTACCTCCAGTGTATCAGGTCTCTCCCTGTCCAGGTACCTCCAGTGTATCAGGTCTCTCCCTGTCCAGGTACCTCCAGTGTATCAGGTGTCTCCCTGTCCTGGTACCGTCACCTGCTGGCCACACAAACCTTACAAGTATCTTGTTGATAAATTAGACACTTGTACAAGTGTCTAATCCATCATCCTGTCGGTTCTTTGAACCATTTATCCACGAGTATTTAGTTATTTACAAAAAAACATGTCTTTACATTTGATATACCTTTGATGAGTTTCGAGTCTTTCCTCTCCCGGAGCCCGGCCATGGGCCAGGCTCGTCTGGTGCTAGCCTGGTCAACCAGACTGTTGCTGCTGGTGACCTACAGCCCCACATGTCCATCACAGCCTGGTTGATCTGGAACCTTGTGAAGATATTTGTATAGTTTCCTCTTGAAGACGACTACATTTGTTCCAGCAGTGTTTTTGATATCCTCTGGTAAGATGCTAAAT
This sequence comes from Cherax destructor, assembly GCA_009830355.1. Lineage (NCBI taxonomy): Eukaryota > Metazoa > Arthropoda > Malacostraca > Decapoda > Parastacidae > Cherax > Cherax destructor. Next base: position 52,729 of record WNWK01003259.1, read on the forward strand.
AATCTGGGACCACGGATATTGATACAGTGTTCTCTTATTGTGCCCACCGAACCCTTGCTTTCCACAGAGTTTATTTTGCACTTCCTCCCATATCTCTCGGTGCATTATGTTATGGCACTGTGCAGATTTGGGACCAGGCCCTCGAGTATATATTATCACTCATCTCTCTCTCCTCCGCTCCAGTGAGTACACATTTAAGACTTTAAGACGTTCCCAGTAATTTAAATGCTTTACTGGGTCTATGTGGGCCGTAAATGATCTCTGTATTTGTTCCAGCTCTGATATTTATCCTGCCCTGAAAGGGGCCGTCAACACTGAGCAATATTCCACATGAGGGAGCACTAGCGATTTGAAAAGTGTCCCCACTGGCATTATTTCCCTTGTTTTGAAAGTTCTCATTATCCACCCGTCATTCCCTTGGTTGTCGTGACCTTTGTCTTATGTTCTTTGGAAGAAAGGTTAGTTGACATAGTTGACATAATTATTCCCAAGTCCTTCACGTGTTTCTTTCGTTCTATTTGGCATTCCTTATGTCGTCAAGCATAGACGGAAAATAAAAACATAAAATAACGGAGAGAGATGAACAACAATGAGAGAACAAGAGACAAATGATGAATACATTTCATATAAATAGTTCTATAACAAGGTTGGAGCACAGCAGTAGGCTTCTCCCTCTTATACATCAACGACACTACGTAACAATTTGTTCCACTATCTATGACTAAACTGCTAAATCAAAGCTTTCATACACGCTTTCTAAATCCAAAAATGCTAGAAAACACTCTTAACGTCAGACTAATACATCTGTATGTTTTCCAGCATTTGGTAAAATATTAATAAGATAATATACGCGTCTAGCACCCTGGAAAATTTAATAATGGTAACGAAGAATTGACAGACTGTAATATATGGAAGAAGAAGAGGGAAGAGAGAGACGAAGCTGAGACCATGACCATGTGCGCCAGTTTTCCCAGCGTAACTAAGGTTCCCGCGCTTTCCATCAGCTGTGTGCGCGCCAAAAAACAGCATCCTTGTGTATGTGACCGTGACGAGTGTTGATTGGTGCCTTGAACACCATGACGACATTAAGTGTTTTCCACTACTAGGCTGTCACTAAGTGTTTTCCACTACTAGGCTGTCACTAAGTGTTTTCCACTACTAGGCTGTCACTAAGTGTTTTCCACTACTAGGCTGTCACTAAGTGTTTTCCACTACTAGGCTGTCACTAAGTGTTCCACCAGCATCACGTCTACCCAAATGACTCCTACAAAGTCACTTTTTTTTGGGGGGGGTATCCAAGTTAATTTACACAATGTATGATAATTGAACTTATGTATACTTGTGCCTAAAACTTACTTATTTACTTACAAGATCCGCATTACCTTGGCTGCAACAGCGTTTGAGGCAGTTACAGCCTGGTTGATCAGGCCTTAATCATCCAGAAGACCTAGTCTGGGCCCGGGCCGCGGGGACGCTGACCCCCTTCAGGTATCCATTTAAAAGAGGAAACTTATGATAACTTTCTGTCCCTCATCAAACACTGTAAAGTTACAACTAAGCGAGAGCAAGTTTTTTCTCGCTTTCATCTTCCTGAGTTTCCTGTCTTTAATGTGGTTTACTTGTGAATTATTCCAGTCACAGCAGTGGTTTATCTGTGAACTGTTCCAGACACGGCAGTGGTTTATCTGTGAACTGTTCCAGCCACGGCAGTGGTTTATCTGTGAATTGTTCCAGACACGGCAGTGCAGATTACTTGTCAATCGTTCCAGCCACGGTACTGTGACTTCGTGTTTCTCTCAGACTGGATACTACAGCTAAACTGGATGATCAGGTGTAGATGGGTAGAGTGGAAACCAGTCACTGGATAATGTAAGAGGATAGGTGAGTACAAATAGAGAGCGTGTCTGTCTCGCGCCCAGCAGACGGAGGATCAAACCTCCACAAAGTATTGCGCTGAATAACCCAAATAGGTTTAGCGCTTAACATGAATTATATTATTATTGGATAATGTAACACCAAGTATGGACCATCTGGCACATGGGTCCACCTAGGTGGACCAGAATGACGGATGGACCAGATCACGAAAATTCATCATAGCTGAGGAGTCATGGATAAGAAAGGAACGATCAGTAAGACACATGCCAGGACAACCATGGATACATGGTAAGCAAGGATCAGTATTATACATACCATCACAACCATGGACACATGTACTTGTAGAAATAAAGATTATTATTATTACTATTAAGGATCAGCAAGAGAACCATATAAAAATTTACTGTTCATTTTTTCAATTTACCCAATACTCTTAAAGTAACATTTCTTTACAAAAGTAATCCAATTCCCTATATATCCTACCTACCATGAGTCTACCTGGAGGGTATTCCGGGGATCAACGCCCCCCCGGCCCAGTCCACGACCAGGCCTCCCGGTGGATCAGGGCCTGATCAACCAGGCTGTTACTGCTAAGTTATCTTCACTCCCTATGGCCTCCCTTCACTCACAACAATTTTCAAATATCTATTTGCAGTATACACATGAGTATAAAGTATATTCCAGCGTAAAGCCTCACTGCAACTCTGAAATATGCATTGTGTTGCTCATAAATCATATAACACTGACAGTGGCATATTCTTTTTTTTTCTGGCTGACCCGAGAACTGAAGGTTACCAGGAGAGGCTTACTGAGGTCACTGCCTCCGCGACCCGCTCTCAGACCAGGACTCCTAAACGAAGCCCACAAAATAAAGAACAATAAGGCTCAATACCCTGACTGGAACAGTACAGAAATAACCCGAAAACAGGAGAGAGGAGCTTACGACGACGTTTCGGTCCGACTTGGACCGAAATGTGTTGTTTGTGTAAAGTGCAGAAATACTACACGATTATTGTATATTCCTCTTCTCTCTGCCTCCAAACACAAGAACGTAAGAAAGGAGGAACATTGCAGCAGGCCTACTGGCCCATACCATCCATGTAAGAACATAAGAATGGAGGAACACCAGAGTGTTTGGAGAAGAGGGGAGAAAAGAAGAGAAAGAAGAGAGAAAATAGTGTACGTAAGCGTTGCCATCAGCGGCATTTGTCACACGCATAAACTTGGGTCATGAATATGAAACATCGTCTCATAACATCCTTAGCGATCCCACCCTCGCTGCCACCAAGTTACCAGCCACCCTCGCTGCCACCAAGTTACCAGCCACCCTCGCTGCCACCAAGTTACAGCCACCCTCGCTGCCACCAAGTTACCAGCCACCCTCGCTGCCACCAAGTTACCAGCCACCCTCGCTGCCACCAAGTTACCAGCCACCCTCGCTGCCACCAAGTTACCAGCCACCCTCGCTGCCACCAAGTTACCAGCCATCCTCGCTGCCACCAAGTTACCAGCCACCCTCGCTGCCACCAAGTTACCAGCCACCCTCGCTGCCACCAAGTTACCAGCCACCCTCGCTGCCACCAAGTTACCAGCCACCCTCGCTGCCACCAAGTTACCAGCCACCCTCGCTGCCACCAAGTTACCAGCCACCCTCGCTGCCACCAAGTTACCAGCCACCCTCGCTGCCACCAAGTTACCAGCCACCCTCGCTGCCACCAAGTTACCAGCCACCCTCGCTGCCACCAAGTTACCAGCCACCCTCGCTGCCACCAAGTTACCAGCCACCCTCGCTGCCACCAAGTTACCAGCCACCCTCGCTGCCACCAAGTTACCAGCCATCCTCGCTGCCACCAAGTTACCAGCCACCCTCGCTGCCACCAAGTTACCAGCCACCCTCGCTGCCACCAAGTTACCAGCCACCCTCGCTGCCACCAAGTTACCAGCCACCCTCGCTGCCACCAAGTTACAGCCACCCATACCAGCTACCCACACCCAGTTATATCTTACGTCAACCTACCACAAACTCTGTAGTTACACACCGTCCACCCATACTGGACGGTCACCAGCCTAGATGGTGGGATGGACAGTAACTCTGTCAGTCAGCCAGTCAGCCGTACAGTCTCCCAGCCAGTCAGCAGTCATCCAGTCTTCAATCCAGTTTTTCCTCTTGGATAGCAAATCAGTCATTAAAATAATCATCCAGACGGCCGGCGTGGCAGTTCAGCATCTGGATTATCGGATGGACTAGCAATCCTTCCCTGCAATCAGACTTCTGGTATGCAATCAGTGAAGCAACTTGGCCAGGAGAGCAGCACTAACACTGCCAGGCACAAACACACTTATCGTCTCCTGGGAAGAACTCCTGCCTTGAAATTGTCCCTTAAATCAAGGCAAGTTGTTGAGATGATATACAATCTCCTGGGTGGGGAGAGGAAGAGGGTGGAAGGGAGGGAAGAGGAAGAGGGTGGAAAGGAAGGAAGAGGAAGAGTGACAGAAAGAGGAAGGGAAGGACAGAACGAGAAAAAGTTTGGAAGATAGAGAGGGATGGAGGAAAACAGGGAGGGACGAAAGGGCGGAAGGTACGGAAGGACAGAAACGGAGAAAGTAGGAAGACATATATATGAAGGGAGGAAGGTAGGGAGAAAGATATACGAAGGGAGAAAGGTAGGAACAGAAACGAAGGGAGATAGAGAGGGCAGATAAAAAACAAGGTAGGTAGTGAATATTAGTCTGACAAATCTAGGATCAGCATTCAGGAATCTTAACAAAGAATCTCTCAAGACACCTTTGATATACCTTGGAAGAGTTTCGAGAGTTTATCTACTCTCCGAGCCCGGCCATGAGCCAGGCTCGTCTGGTGCTTGCCTGGTTAACCAGGCTGTTGCTGCTGGAGACCCGCTGCCCCACATATCCATCACAGCCTGGTTAATCTGGCACCCGATGAAGATACTTGTCCAGTTTCCTCTTGAAGGCTTCTACACTGGTTCCAGCCATGTTTCGGATATCTTCTGGTAAGATGTTGAATAGTCTGGGACCCCGGATGTTAATACAGTGCTCCCGTATTGTCCCCACCGCACCCCTGCTCCTCACTGGGTTTATTTTACACTTTCTCCCATATCTCTCACTCCAGTATGTTGTTATGGCAGTGTGCAGATTTGGGACCAGGCCCTCAAGTACTTTCCAGGTATATATTATCATGTATCTCTCTCTCCTCCGCTCCAATGAGTACATGTTCAAGACTTGAAGGCGTTCCCAATAATTTAGATGTTTCAATGGCTCAATGTGAGCCGTAAACGATCTCTGAATTTGTTGCAGCTCTGCTATTTCTCCTGCCCTGAACGGGGCCGTCAGCACTGAGCAGTATTCTAAGTGAGGGAGCACTAGCGATTTGAATAGTGTCACTATCGGTATTATTTCCCTTGTTTTGAAAGTTCTCAATACCCACCCCGTCATCTTCCTGGCTGTTGTGATCTTTGTCTTGTTATGGTCTTTAAAAGACAGTATGGTGGTAGTGAGTGCAGGATGGTGTAGTGAGAGTGCAGGATGGTGGTACTGAGAGTGCAAGATGGTGGTAGAGTGCAGGATGGTGGTAGTGAGAGTGCAGGATGGTGGTAGTGAGAGTGCAGGATGGTGGTAGAGTGCAGGATGGTGGTAGTGAGAGTGCAGGATGGTGGTAGTGAGTGCAGGATGGTGGTAGTGAGTGGAGGATGGTGGTAGTGAGAGTGCAGGATGGTGGTAGTGAGAGTGCAGGATGGTGGTAGTGAGTGCAGGATGGTGGTAGTGAGTGGAGGATGGTGGTAGTGAGAGTGGAGGATGGTGGTAGTGAGAGTGCAGGATGGTGGTAGTGAGTGCAGGATGGCAGCAGACCCATGACAACAAAACAGGTGTCCCGTAGTTCGATCGCTAGCGCACTCAGCTCTCACACTGAGGTCCGGAGTTCGAATCTCCTCCGGTACGGCTGGAAAACATTAGGGACGTGTTTCCATAAGACACCTGCTGTCCTTGTTCACCCATCAGTAAAATGGATACCTGGGTGTTAGTGGACTGGTGTGGGTCGCATCCTGGGACAAAACTGACCTAATTTGCCCGAAATGCTCAACACAACAAGGGACTTTCTATACAGTAGTATGTCAGTGATGTCAGCTAGGCCTGTATACCTTGTACATGTACTTGTAGTAAATAAAGATATTATTATTATTATTATTCAAAACAACAATGGAAATAAATCACGCTGTCCGACTATTTTTTTTTGGAGAGGAGGGGGGTATCCTGTAGGGTAATTTACATTACGTATGATAATTGTACTGATGTGTACCTGTGAGTAAATAAACTTACAATTACTTATGTTAGACCTGGAAGTACTCCTCCAGGAGGAAGGATTGTCTTCGTACTAGTGTGAGAGCTAAGGTAACACCTCTTAGCTTGTAAATAAAGTTAGTAACCTTAACCTAACCTTGTAGAACCCTGTCTAAGAGAGAGAGAGAGAGCAAGAGAGAGAGAGAGAGAGAGAGAGAGAGAGAGAGAGAGAGAGAGAGAGAGAGAGAGAGAGAGAGAGAGAGAGAGAGAGAGAGAGAGAGAGAGAGAGAGAGAATTACAGGACTCCTTGAGAATCGATACCAAAAATATTTGTCCTCCAACACGGCAAGAAAACACCTAAGTGCCTGAGGGAGGAAGGAACGAAGGAGCGAGGAAGAGGAGAGGGAGGGAGGGACAGGGAAGGAGAGAGGCAGGGAAGGTGAGAGGGAGGGAGGGGCAGGGAAGGAGAGAGGCAGGGAAGGTGGGAGGCAGGGAAGGTGGGATGGAGGGAGGGGCAGGGAAGGTGGGAGGGAGGGAGGGGCAGGGAAGGTGGGAGGGAGGGAGGGGCAGGGAAGGTGGGAGGGAGGGAGGGATGTAAGGCAACAAATGTCAAGCACAATTTGTCTTTTCCAGCAAGCAAAAAAAGTATATAGGTGGGATGGTAGGCTGGGTGGGTGGGATGGTAGGCTGGGTGGGTGGGATGGTAGGCTGGGTGGGTGGGATGGTAGGCTGGGTGGGTGGGATGGTAGGCTGGGTGGGTGGGATGGTAGGCTGGGTGGGTGGGATGGTAGGCTGGGTGGGTGGGATGGTAGGCTGGGTGGGTGGGATGGTAGGCTGGGTGGGTGGAATGGTAGGCTGGGTGGGTGGGATGGTAGGCTGGGTATACCTTTGATATACCTTTGAAGAGTTTCGAGAGTATCTACTCTCTGAGCCCGGCCATGGGCCAGGCTCGTCTGGTGCTTGCCTGGTCAACCAGGCTGTTGCTGCTGGAGGCCCGCTGCCCCACATATCCATCACAGCCTGGTTGATCTGGCACCTGGTGAAGATATTTGTCCAGTTTCCTCTTGAAGGCTTCTACACTGGTTCCAGCCGTGTTTCGGATATCTTCTGGTAAGATGTTGAATAGTCTGGGACCCCGGATGTTAATACAGTGCTCCCGTATTGTCCCCACCGCACCCCTGCTCCTCACTGGATTTATTTTACACTTTCTCCCATATCTCTCACTCCAGTATGTTGTTATGGCAGTGTGCAGATTTGGGACCAGGCCCTCAAGTACTTTCCATGTATATATTATCATGTATCTCTCTCTCCTCCGCTCCAATGAGTACATGTTCAAGACTTGAAGGCGTTCCCAATAATTTAGATGTTTCAATGGCTCAATGTGAGCCGTAAACGATCTCTGGATTTGTTCCAGCTCTGCTATTTCTCCTGCCCTGAACGGGGCCGTCAGCACTGAGCAGTATTCTAAGTGAGGGAGCACTAGCGATTTGAATAGTGTCACCATCGGCATTATTTCCCTTGTTTTGAAAGTTCTCAATACCCACCCCGTCATCTTCCTGGCTGTTGTGATCTTTGTCTTGTTATGGTCTTTAAACGACAGATCAGCAGACATAATTATTCCCAAGTCCTTTACGTGTTCCTTTCGTTCTATGTGGTGACCCTCTTGCGTTTTGTATATAGTGTTCCTTTTGAGTTCTTCATTTTTCCATACCTAAGCAGCTGAAACTTATCACCATTGAACGTCATGTTGTTCTCCACTGCCCATTGGAAGACCCTGCTTATGTCCTCCTGTAATTTTTCAGTGTCCTCTACCGTAGTGACTTTCATGCTTATTTTAGTGTCATCTGCAAATGATGATACAAAAGTGTGCTGGGTGTTTTTATCTATGTCTGCTATGAGGATTAGAAACAGCAGAGGTGCCAGGACAGTGCCTTGGGGCACTGAGCTTTGACCTCGCTGATGCTGGATCTTGCCCTGTTCACTACTACTTTTTGTGTTCTTTGTGTTAGGAACTCAAAATCCATCTGCCTACCTTCCCGTAATGCCTATGGCCCTCATTTTGTGCGCTATCACTCCATGATCGCATTTGTCAAACGCCTTTGCAAAATCTGTGTAAATCACATCTGCGTTTTGGTCGTCCTCAATGCCTCTGTAATTCTGTCATAATGGTTCAGCAGCTGTGACAGGCATGATCGACCCGCTCTAAAGCCATGCTGGTTCGGGTTATGTTGGTTGTGCTGGTCCATGAACTTTGTAATCTGCCGTCTCATCACTCTTTCAAAGATTTTTATGATGTGAGAAGTGAGGGCTACTGGTCTGTAATTTTTAGCTAGTGCTCTACTACCTCCCTTATGCAAAGGAGCTATGTCTGCACTCTTTAAGGCCTCTGGAATTTCACCTAGATCTAAGCTCTTTCTCCACAGAATACTAAGGGCTCTTGCTAATGGTACTTTGCACTGCTTTATAAATAAAGCATTCCATGAATCTGGTCCAGGTGCTGAGTGAGTGGGCATGTTGGCCATTTCTTTTCGAAATCTATGGGATTTGTACTAATGTCGGTTAGGTGGTCTGCGCAGCCTTCTGCTGGAGTGAAAAATATTTCTGCATTTTCTACCTTGCTGTCATTTAGTGGGTTGCTGAACACTGACTCATACTGTTCTTTTAGAATTTCACTCATTTCCTGTTCATCGTCCGTATACGAATCTCCTCTCAATAATGGTCCAATTCTACAGGTAGTTCTTAGCTTGGATTTTGCATAGGAGTAGAAATATTTTGGGTTTCTTGCAATATCCTGTATGGCTCTTTGTTCCCTTTGTACTTCTTCTGTCAGGTATGACATCTTAAGTTTTGCTCTAATTCCGTGATCTCTCGGTTAAGGCTATCTCTCTTCTGTTCCAACATAACTGTGTTTTTCAGCAATTCAGTAACCCGTTTTCTTCTCCTGTACCATCTCCTACGCCTCTCTCTATATCTGATCTTCTTCGGGGTTTCCTCAATGGTACGTGTTTCATACATACCTTGTATGCTTCTGTATTCAGCTTCTCTAGGCACTGGTGGGGATTTAGGGTGCTCATGTCTGATTCCCATGATATGTCTGATAGCTCTTGGTTTATTTTTTCCCAGTCAATTCTATGGTTATTAAAATTAAACTTACTGAACATTCCGTCTCTAACATTAGTGTCGCAGTTCCCTAACCCTGAGTTAATACTAGTTTGAACTTCTATGATGTGGGTGGGTGGGATGGTAGGCTGGGTGGGTGGAATGGGGGTGTTAAGGGGAGAGTCTTACAGGGTGGGGTTACGTAACAGGAGAGAATTTACCTGTGTCTGGGTGGATGATAACTTGGTATAGGGCACGAGAGAAGTGTAGGAAGGTGGGTGGGACGACCTAGGTAGACATGGGAGTGAAGGGAAGGTGGGTGGGACGACCTAGGTAGACATGGGAGTGAAGGGAAGGTGGGTGGGACGACCTAGGTAGACATGGGAGTGAAGGGAAGGTGGGTGGGACGACCTAGGTATACATGGGAGTGAAGGAAGGTGGGTGGGACGACCTAGGTAGACATGGGAGTGAAGGGAAGGTGGGTGGGACGACCTAGGTAGACATGGGAGTGAAGGGAAGGTGGGTGGGACGACCTAGGTAGACATGGGAGTGAAGGAAGGTGGGTGGGACGACCTAGGTAGACATGGGAGTGAAGAAAGTGGGTGGGACGACCTAGGTAGACATGGGAGTGAAGGAAAGTGGGTGGGACGACCTAGGTAGAAGTGGGAGTGAAGGGAAGGTGGGTGGGACGACCTAGGTAGACATGGGAGTGAAGGAAGGTGGGTGGGACGACCTAGGTAGACATGGGAGTGAAGAAAGTGGGTGGGACGACCTAGGTAGACATGGGAGTGAAGGAAAGTGGGTGGGACGACCTAGGTAGAAGTGGGAGTGAAGGGAAGGTGGGTGAGACGACCCAGGGAACCCTGGAAGGGATGTCTAGTAATCATCACAATACAATGGATCATCCAGACACTGGTCCCTCTACACACCTGTGAGTCCCACTTGGTATCCCTCCAGCAGGTATGGCGTCTCTCACACATGTAGATTTCTGACACTTTCTCAAACTACAATAGTTGATGAAGACACAAGTATCTATTTATTCCCAATTGAAAACTATTCTGGCAAACACTAAATCCTTCTCTCACTTACGTTGTTTTCTCAACATGTTGACCAGGAGGTGAGACTTAGGAAAGTGAACTTAACAACACTAGAGGAGGGAAGTTCAGAGGTAAGTGCTCACACAACATACTCAAGGTTAGGTTAGGTCAGGTTTGTCAGGAAACGGGACAAGTGTTTCCTGACGCGGATTTTTTCATCTGATGACCCGCAGCTGGAGCTTTTGGTCATCAGACCGAGGCCTTTCCCCGGCTTACCCGTCACATACTCAAGAAATCACAGAGTGGAGAGAGAGCAGCTGTTCCAGATGCGAGGAGGAGGAGCCAGGGGTTGTAGATTACAGCTAAACAAAGAAATGAGTCTGAAGGATACCCGAAGAATATTTTCTGGGGTCAGCGCCCCCGAGCTCCCATCACAAACCTGGCCTATCGATGGATCAAATCCTGATCAACCAAGCTGTTACTACTGCCTGCACGCAGTCCAATGTACGAGAGACTGGACGGCTGGTCAGGAACTGATTTGAAGAACATATCAGTTCCCTCTTAACGACAGCCAGAGGTTTGTTGGTACTTTCCTTTATGGATTGAGGGACGGGCGTTGGAGAGTCTGGGACCTCTGACACTTTCCAGTTTTCTCTCAGTGTACTCGTGGCGCCAGCTGCTTTATATTGGAGGTACTATGCACCGCCTGCCACGTCTCTCGTGTTCATACTGAGTGAGTTCAGTGTTCAGGTTTGGCACCAGTCCCTCCAGCCTTTTCCAGGTGTAAATTATTATGTACCTTTCTCGCCTACGTTCCAAGGAATACAGTTGAAGGAACTTTTGATGTTCCCAGTATTACAGATGTTTAACTGAGTGTATATAAGCAATGAAAGTTCTCTTTAACCTTTTCCAGCTCAGTATTCTTACCGGTCTTGAAGATGGTGGTCAGTATACAACAGTATTCCAGCCAGCCTTGAATGTGGTGGTCAGTATACAACAGTATTCCAGCCAGTCTTGAAGGTGGTGGTCAGTATACAACAGTATTCCAGCCAGCCTTGAATGTGGTGGTCAGTATACAACAGTATTCCAGTCAGCCTTGAAGGTGGTGGTCAGTATACAACAGTATTCCAGTCAGCCTTGAAGGTGGTAGTCAGTATACAACAGTATTCCAGCCAGCCTTGAAGGTGGTAGTCAGTATACAACAGTATTCCAGTCAGCCTTGAAGGTGGTAGTCAGTATACAACAGTATTCCAGTCAGCCTTGAATGTGGTGGGCAGTATACAACAGTATTCCAGCCAGCCTTGAATGTGGTGGTCAGTATACAACAGTATTCCAGCCAGTCTTGAAGGTGGTGGTCAGTATACAACAGTATTCCAGTCAGCATTGAAGGTGGTAGTCAGTATACAACAGTATTCCAGTCAGCCTTGAAGGTGGTAGTCAGTATACAACAGTATTCCAGCCAGCCTTGAAGGTGGTAGTCAGTATACAACAGTATTCCAGTCAGCCTTGAAGGTGGTAGTCAGTATACAACAGTATTCCAGTCAGCCTTGAAGGTGGTAGTCAGTATACAACAGTATTCCAGCCAGCCTTGAAGGTGGTGGTCAGTATACAACAGTATTCCAGCCAGTCTTGAAGGTGGTAGTCAGTATACAACAGTATTCCAGCCAGCCTTGAAGGTGGTAGTCAGTATACAACAGTATTCCAGCCAGCCTTGAAGGTGGTAGTCAGTATACAACAGTATTCCAGCCAGCCTTGAATGTGGTGGTCAGTATACAACAGTATTCCAGCCAGTCTTGAAGGTGGTAGTCAGTATACAACAGTATTCCAGCCAGCCTTGAAGGTGGTAGTCAATATACAACAGTATTCCAGCCAGCCTTGAAGGTGGTAGTCAGTATACAACAGTATTCCAGCCAGTCTTGAATGTGGTAGTCAGTATACAACAGTATTCCAACCAGTCTTGAAGGTGGTGGTCAGTATACAACAGTATTCCAGCCAGCCTTGAAGGTGGTAGTCAGTATACAACAGTATTCCAGCCAGTCTTGAAGGTGGTAGTCAGTATACAACAGTATTCCAGCCAGCCTTGAAGGTGGTAGTCAGTATACAACAGTATTCCAGCCAGCCTTGAAGGTGGTAGTCAGTATACAACAGTATTCCAGCCAGTCTTGAAGGTGGTAGTCAGTATACAACAGTATTCCAGCCAGCGTTGAAGGTGGTGGTCAGTATACAACAGTATTCCAGCCAGCCTTGAAGGTGGTGGTCAGTATACAACAGTATTCCAGCCAGCCTTGAAGGTGGTAGTCAGTATACAACAGTATTTCAGTCAGCCTTGAAGGTGGTAGTCAGTATACAACAGATTCCAGCCAGCGTTGAAGGTGGTAGTCAGTATACAACAGTATTCCAGCCAGCCTTGAAGGTAGTAGTCAGTATACAACAGTATTTCAGTCAGCCTTGAAGGTGGTGGTCAGTATACAACAGTATTTCAGACAGCCTTGAAGGTGGTGGTCAGTATACAACAGTATTTCAGTCAGCCTTGAAGGTGGTGGTCAGTATACAACAGTATTTCAGACAGCCTTGAAGGTGGTAGTCAGTATACAACAGTATTTCAGTCAGCCTTGAAGGTGGTGGTCAGTATACAACAGTATTTCAGACAGCCTTGAAGGTGGTGGTCAGTATACAACAGTATTCCAGCCAGTCTTGAAGGTGGTAGTCAGTATACAACAGTATTTCAGACAGCCTTGAAGGTGGTGGTCAGTATACAACAGTATTCCAGCCAGTCTTGAAGGTGGTAGTCAGTATACAACAGTATTTCAGACAGCCTTGAAGGTGGTGGTCAGTATACAACAGTATTCCAGCCAGCCTTGAAGGTGGTAGTCAGTATACAACAGTATTCCAGCCAGCCTTGAAGGTGGTAGTCAGTATACAACAGTATTCCAGTCAGTCTTGAAGGTGGTAGTCAGTATACAACAGTATTCCAGCCAGTCTTGAAGGTGGTAGTCAGTATACAACAGTATTCCAGCCAGTCTTGAAGGTGGTAGTCAGTATACAACAGTATTCCAGCCAGTCTTGAAGGTGGTAGTCAGTATACAACAGTATTCCAGCCAGTCTTGAAGGTGGTAGTCAGTATACAACAGTATTCCAGCCAGTCTTGAAGGTGGTAGTCAGTATACAACAGTATTCCAGCCAGTCTTGAAGGTGGTAGTCAGTATACAACAGTATTCCAGCCAGTCTTGAAGGTGGTAGTCAGTATACAACAGTATTCCAGCCAGTCTTGAAGGTGGTAGTCAGTATACAACAGTATTCTAGCCAGCCTTGAAGGTGGTGGTCAGTATACAACAGTATTCCAGCCAGTCTTGAAGGTGGTAGTCAGTATACAACAGTATTCCAGCCAGCCTTGAAGGTGGTAGTCAGTATACAACAGTATTCCAGCCAGTCTTGAAGGTGGTAGTCAGTATACAACAGTATTCCAGCCAGCCTTGAAGGTGGTGGTCAGTATACAACAGTATTCCAGCCAGCCTTGAAGGTGGTAGTCAGTATACAACAGTATTCCAGCCAGTCTTGAAGGTGGTAGTCAGTATACAACAGTATTCCAGCCAGCCTTGAAGGTGGTGGTCAGTATACAACAGTATTTCAGACAGCCTTGAAGGTGGTAGTCAGTATACAACAGTATTTCAGACAGCCTTGAAGGTGGTAGTCAGTATACAACAGATTCCAGCCAGCGTTGAAGGTGGTAGTCAGTATACAACAGTATTCCAGCCAGCCTTGAAGGTGGTAGTCAGTATACAACAGTATTCCAGCCAGCCTTGAAGGTGGTAGTCAGTATACAACAGTATTCCAGCCAGCCTTGAAGGTGGTAGTCAGTATACAACAGTATTCCAGCCAGTCTTGAAGGTGTAGTCAGTATACAACAGTATTCCAGCCAGCCTTGAAGGTGGTAGTCAGTATACAACAGTATTCCAGCCAGCCTTGAAGGTGGTAGTCAGTATACAACAGTATTCCAGCCAGCCTTGAATGTGGTGGTCAGTATACAACAGTATTCCAGCCAGTCTTGAAGGTGGTAGTCAGTATACAACAGTATTCCAGCCAGCCTTGAAGGTGGTAGTCAATATACAACAGTATTCCAGCCAGCCTTGAAGGTGGTAGTCAGTATACAACAGTATTCCAGCCAGTCTTGAATGTGGTAGTCAGTATACAACAGTATTCCAGCCAGTCTTGAAGGTGGTGGTCAGTATACAACAGTATTCCAGTCAGCCTTGAAGGTGGTAGTCAGTATACAACAGTATTCCAGCCAGCTTGAAGGTGGTAGTCAGTATACAACAGTATTCAGCCAGCCTTGAAGGGGTCGTCAGTGTAACAGTATTCAGACCAGCCTTAAGGTGGTAGTCAGTTAAAGTATTCCAGCAGTCAATTGAGTCAGTCAACAGTTTCAGCCAGTCTTGAAGGTGGGTCAGTATCAACAGTATTCAGTCAGCCTTGAAGGTGGTAGTCAGTAACAACAGTATTTCAGCCAGCCTTGAAGGTGGTAGTCAGTATACAACAGTATTCCAGCCAGCCTTGAAGTGGTGGTCAGTATACAACAGTATTCCAGCCAGCCTTGAAGGTGGTAGTCAGTATACAACAGTATTCCAGCCAGTCTTGAAGGTGGTAGTCAGTATACAACAGTATTCCAGCCAGCTTGAAGGTGGTGGTCAGTAAAACAGTATTCCCAGCCTTGGTAGGTCGTATACACAGTATTCCAGCAGCCTTGAAGGGAGTCGTATACAAAGTATTCAGTCAGCTGAAGGTGGTAGTCAGTACAATAGATTCAGTCAGTCGAGCTGAGTAGTCAGTATAAACAATTCCACAGCCTTGAAGGTAGTAGTCAGTATACAACAGTATTTCAGTCACCTTAAGGTGGTGGTCAGTTAAACAGTATTTCAGACAGCTTGAAGGTGGTGGTCAGCATCAACAGTAGTGTCAGTCAGCCTTGAAGTGGTCAGTATAACAGTATTTCAGACAGCCTTGAAGGTGGTAGTCAGTATACAACGTATTTCAGTCACCTTAAGGTGGTGGTCAGTATGCAACAGTATTCAGAAGCCTTGAAGGTGGTGTCAGTATACAACAGTATTCCAGCCAGCTTGAAGGTGGTAGTCAGTATACAACAGTATTTCAGAAGCCTTGAAGGTGGTGGTCAGTATACAACAGTATTCAGCCAGCTTGAAGGTGGTAGTCAGTATACAACAGTATTTCAGACAGCCTTGAAGGTGGGTCAGTATACAACAGTATTCAGCCAGCCTTGAAGGTGGTAGTCAGTATACAACAGTATTCAGCAGCCTTGAAGGTGGTAGTCAGTATACAACAGTATCAGTCAGCTTAAGTGGTATCAGTTCAAGTCCAGCAGTTTGAAGTAGTCAGTATACAAGTATTCCAGCCAGTCTTGAAGGTGGTAGTCAGTATACAACAGTATTCCAGCCAGCTTGAAGGTGGTGTCAGTATACAACAGTATTCCAGCCAGTCTTGAAGGTGGTAGTCAGTATACAACAGTATTCCAGCCAGTCTTGAAGGTGGTGGTATACAAAGTATTCCAGCCAGTCTTGAAGGTGGAGTCAGTATACAAAGTATCAACAGTTTGAAGGTGGAGTCAGTATACAAGTATCAGCCAGTCTTGAAGGGGTGTCATACAGTATCACCAGCTTGAGGTGGTGGTGTTAACAGTATTCCAGCCAGTCTTGAAGTGTAGTCAGTATACACGTATTCCAGCCAGCCTTGAAGGTGGTAGTCAGTATAACAGTATACCAGTTTAAGTGTAGCAGTTAAAGTTTCAGCCAGTTAGTGTACAGTATTCACAGTTTCAGAGCTTGAAGGTGGTAGTCGAACAAAGTATTCCAGCCAGTCTTGAAGGTGGTAGTCAGTATACAACAGTATTCCAGCCAGCCTTGAAGGTGGTGGTCAGTATACAACAGTATTTCAGACAGCCTTGAAGGTGGTAGTCAGTATACAACAGTATTTCAGACAGCCTTGAAGGTGGTAGTCAGTATACAACAGATTCCAGCCAGCGTTGAAGGTGGTAGTCAGTATACAACAGTATTCCAGCCAGCCTTGAAGGTGGTAGTCAGTATACAACAGTATTCCAGCCAGCCTTGAAGGTGGTAGTCAGTATACAACAGTATTCCAGCCAGCCTTGAAGGTGGTAGTCAGTATACAACAGTATTCCAGCCAGTCTTGAAGGTGGTAGTCAGTATACAACAGTATTCCAGCCAGCCTTGAAGGTGGTAGTCAGTATACAACAGTATTCCAGTCAGTCTTGAAGGTGGTAGTCAGTATACAACAGATTCCAGCCAGCCTTGAAGGTGGTAGTCAGTATACAACAGTATTCCAGCCAGCCTTGAAGGTGGTGGTCAGTATACAACAGTATTCCAGCCAGTCTTGAAGGTGGTAGTCAGTATACAACAGTATTCCAGCCAGTCTTGAAGGTGGTAGTCAGTATACAACAGTATTCCAGCCAGTCTTGAAGGTTGTAGTCAGTATACAACAGATTCCAGCCAGCCTTGAAGGTGGTAGTCAGTATACAACAGTATTCCAGCCAGCCTTGAAGGTGGTAGTCAGTATACAACAGTATTCCAGCCAGTCTTGAAGGTGGTAGTCAGTATACAACAGTATTCCAGCCAGCCTTGAAGGTGGTAGTCAGTATACAACAGTATTCCAGTCAGTCTTGAAGGTGGTAGTCAGTATACAACAGATTCCAGCCAGCCTTGAAGGTGGTAGTCAGTATACAACAGTATTCCAGCCAGCCTTGAAGGTGGTGGTCAGTATACAACAGTATTCCAGCCAGTCTTGAAGGTGGTAGTCAGTATACAACAGTATTCCAGCCAGTCTTGAAGGTGGTAGTCAGTATACAACAGTATTACAGCCAGTCTTGAAGGTGATAGTCAGTATACAACAGTATTCCAGCCAGCCTTGAAGGTGGTGGTCAGTATACAACAGTATTCCAGTCAGCCTTGAAGGTGGTAGTCAGTATACAACAGTATTCCAGTCAGGCTTGAAGGTGGTGGTCAGTATACAGCAGTATTCCAGCCTGGTGAGAACAAGTGACTTAAACAGTATAATCATTGGCTCAGTATCTCTTGTTCTGAAAGTTCTAGTTATCCAGTCTAGCATTGTCCTCGTGGTAACAAGAACATTGTTGTGATCCTTGAATGTGAAATCTTAGCACATCATCACTCCCAGGTTTCCCACATGCAACTTTTCCTCTACCGGATGAGTTGAGTTTGTCCTGTACCCCATTGCAGTCTTCATTTCCGCTTATTATTCTGGTGACTTCAGAATCCAAGTAAGATTCAGGTGAGTGTTTTCATGGTTCCTGTATTTCATCGACAATTTTATATTAACTTGCTTGTTTCTGTGGTGATTGGCCAGCACCACCACCACTACCAGCACCACCACCACTACCAGCGCCACCACCACTACCAGCGCCACCACCAACACCACCATCACCACTACAGGCACCACCACCAACACCACCACCATCACCACCGCCAGCGCCACCATCAGCACCCCCACCACCACTACCACCACCACTACCAGCTCCACCACCATCTTTCCTCAAGGTGACTAAGGGCACTAAACTCCCCTACTACTCATAGGTAAACATTAAATCCCTGAGGTCCTCACCCCCCCGTCTCTCCCTCTCTCTCTCTCTCTCTCTCTCTCTCTCTCTCTCTCTCTCCTTACTTCGGAGCCTACAAACAAAATACCGCCTTATGCACCCTACACACTGGGGTGAATATCGACTACAATAAAACACTATTTGGCTAACTCTCCAGTCTTCCCTTCCTCCCTCTCTTCTTTCTCTCCTCCTCCCTTCCTTCTCTCCCTCTCCCTCTCTCCCCCAGGGGAATCCTGGATTCCTCGCCCACTTCACGAACGAACACCGGGATTCGTAAGAGGGATTGAAAAACATTTGGAGAGGGTTAGGGGAAGGGGGTAGATGGAGAGGGGAACGGGTAGACGGGAAGGGGAAGGGAGGGAAGAAGAAACGTGGGAGGGGGGGGGGGAAGTCAGTACGTACATGGAAAAGACTTTCCAAGGACAGTTTGCTGGAAGGAATTTAAGCTGTCAGCAACAGCGGTGGTGCTGTTGTTGCTGCTGTTGCTGTGGTGCACACGGTGCACTGCTGATTGCTAGCACCAACAACCTGACTAACCAGGTCATCAACTAGGAGGCTTCCTTTAGCACGACAGTCACCCCACACCCACGTAACGTGCTCTGCACGTAACATACTCTGCACGTAACAAGCTCTGCACGTAACATACTCTGCACGTAACAAGCTCTGCACGTAACAAGCTCTGCACGTAACATGCTCTGCACGTAACATACTCTGCAAGTAACATGCTCTGCACGTAACATACTCTGCACGTAACAAGCTCTGCACGTAACAAGCTCTGCACGTAACATACTCTGCACGTAACGAGCTCTGCACGTAACATACTCTGCACGTAACGAGCTCTGCACGTAACAAGCTCTGCACGTAACATACTCTGCACGTAACAAGCTCTGCACATAACATTCTGCACGTAACAAGCTCTGCACGTAACATGCTCTGCACGTAACATGCTCTGCACATAACATATTCTGTACATAATATGCTCTGCACATAACATATTCTGCACATAACATGCTCTGCACATAACATATTCTGCACATAACATGCTCTGCATATAACATGCTCTGCACATAACATATTCTGCACGTAACATGCTCTGCACATAACATATTCTGCACATAACATGCTCTGCACATAACATATTCTGCACATAACAAGCTCTGCACATAACATGCTCTGCACATAACATATTCTGCACGTAACATGCTCTGCACATAACATATTCTGCACATAACATGCTCTGCACATAACATATTCTGCACATAACATGTTCTGCACATAACATGCTCTGCACATAAAATGCTCTGCACATAACATATTCTGCACGTAACAAGCTCTGCACATAACATGCTCTGCACATAACATATTCTGCACGTAACAAGCTCTGCACATAACATGCTCTGCACATAACATTCTGCACGTAACAAGCTCTGCACATAACATGCTCTGCACATAACATTCTCTGCACATAACATGCTCTGCACATAACATGCTCTGCACATAACATGCTCTGCACATAACATATTCTGCACGTAACAAGCTCTGCACATAACATGCTCTGCACATAACATGCTCTGCACATAACATGCTCTGCACATAACAAGCTCTGCACATAACATGCTCTCCACATAACATGTTCTGCACATAACATGCTCTGCACATAACATGCTCTGCACATAACATGCTCTGCACATAACATATTCTGCACATAACATGCTCTGCACATAACATATTCTGCACGTAACAAGCTCTGCACATAACATGCTCTGCACATAACATATTCTGCACGTAACAAGCTCTGCACATAACATGCTCTGCACATAACA
>WNWK01003259.1:77500-125000 GCA_009830355.1 Cherax destructor
TGGTTTTGAATACCTTACCACAGAGTGGTTTTGAATACCTTACCACAGAGTGGTTTTGAATACCTTACCACAGAGTGGTTTTGAATACCTTACCACAGACTGGTACTTTTACATCATTAATAACTGTACTCATCTCACCCAAAATCCCACACAATCTGGGAGGAGAGAATCTGTAGACAGTGTGCAAGGAGAGGAAGATCTGGGAGTACGCACTGCAACAAACATGTCACCAGGAGAACATATAGGTTGTATAACGGTAGTCAGTGATTTCCTTCTAAGGAATTATACACAAAAGATGCTAGGCCTATCTTGGAGTAGGCAGCGCCACCGTAAAGCCATTACTACTGCTAATACTATTATGACTACTACCATTACTACCACTATTATTACTATTACCACTACAACTACTACTACCATTACTACCACTATTACTACTACTACTACTACCACTACCATTACTACTACTACCACTACAACTACCACTATTACTACCACCACTACTACTACCACTACTACTACTACTACTACCACTACTACTACTACCACCACTACTACTACCATTACTACCACCACCACTACTACTACTACCACCACTACTACTACCACCACCACTACTACTACTACTACCACTACTACTACTACTACAACTACTACCACTCCGTCTTTCCTCTCCCTTTTCCCGACTGTCTTATGGCCGTCCTTACTCTGGCTCACTTGTTTCTTGACAATGGTCAACCACGGGGAGAAACATGGTCTTTATTTTCACGAGTGTGGGTTGCCTGCTTGACAACCAGGTTAACGGGGCATGCTTGGACGGTTGCTTAGTTGGGTTGTGGTTGGTTGAGCGGTTAGTTGCAGTGATCTAAACTTCTCCCACTATTTCGATTTGGTTGGGTTGGCTGGTTAATTGGGTGGCCAGTGATTCAGCTATTCAAGTCAGTCAGTCAGTCAGTCAGCCAGCCAGCCAGATGATTAATCCAGCTTCAAGATAAGGCTTTAGATCAAAGCTACATGATGAAGCTGTAGAGTTAAGCTTCAAGATAAGGCTTAAGAGCCAAGCTTACCGGGAAAGCTTTGGTCCAGCTTTTGTTTCATCAGAGGTCATTCTTCCTCTCCCCCCTCTCTCTCTCTCTTTATACTTCCCTCTCCTTCCCTTTCTTTACTCAACTTTCCCTGTTCATCTTCTCTCTCCCACTCACTCTACTCTCCCTCTCCCCTCCATCTCTTCTCTCCCTCCATCCCTCTCTCTTCCTCCTCCTCCCTCTATCTCAGAGGACAGAGATGAAACTTTTAACACGGTAAGTTTACTAGAAAAGAGAGAGAGAGAAAGAAAGAGAGAGAGAGGGAGAGAGAGAGAGAGAGGGGAGGGGAAGACTTCTTCAATTTTACGGCACTATTCTCCACTCTGTCACTTTTTTCTTGGTAAATGCAAATACTTCCTCACGCTGTCCATCAATTTTCAGTCTCTCCCTTACTCTCCCTGCCTCTCACCCTCCCTCCCTGCCTCTCTCACCCTCCCTCCCTGCCTCTCTCACCCTCCCTGCCTTCTCCCTCCGTGCCTTCCCTGTGCTCCCTACACTGCTTGATTCAGTGTTATGCTGAGGTGAATGTGAGTGCTGGTGGTATGAGGACGAAGAGGAGGAAGAGGAAGAAGAGGAGGAGGAGGAAGAAGAGGAAGAAGAGGAAGAAGAGGAAGAAGAGGAGGAGGTAAGACTGACATGCCAACACACTGACAACTATCATCAAGACTGGTCTTAACAAGTTCCTCCAGACATATTTCCTAACACAAGTCTGCAATCTGTTTGCAGGTGTTCCACTACAGTGGCAGGCCAGCCAGGCTTCCCTCCTGACTGACAGGTCAAGCAGGTTGTTGACGGTAGCGGCCTGCACCTCCACAGGTAGTGATGCAGCAACCCTCTCAACACCTCACACTGTGTGCTATACCCTACATCTCTACACTACACTGGTTATATTTTACACCTCTACTCTACACTGGTTATATTGTACACCTCTACTCTACACTGGGTATATTGTACACCTCTACTCTACTCTACACTGGGTATATTGTACACCTCTACTCTACACTGGGTATATTTAACTCTACACTGGGTATATTTTACACCTCTACTCTACACTGGGTATATTTTACTCTACACTGGGTATATTTTACACCTCTACTCTACACTGGGTATATTTTACTCTACACTGGGTATATTTTACACCTCTACTCTACACTGGTTATATTGTACACCTCTACTCTACACTGGTTATATTGTACACCTCTACTCTACACTGGTTATATTGTACACCTCTACTCTACACTGGGTATATTGTACAACTCTAATCTACACTGGGTATATTTTACACCTCTACTCTACACTGGTTATATTGTACACCTGTACTCTACTCTATACTGGGTATATTTTACACCTCTATTCTACACTGGGTATATTTTACACCTCTATTCTACACTGGGTATATTTTACACCTCTATTCTACACTGGGTATACTGTATACCTATAGTCTACACTGGATATATTCTACACCTCTACGCTGGGTATATTCTACAGACTCTACTCCCAGGTATATAATATCAGGTATCAGTTCTCTCTACTTCCAGGTATATATTATCAGGTATCCCCCTCTCTCTCTTCTCCCAGGTATATATTATCAGGTATCCCCCTCTCTCTCTTCTCCCAGGTATATATTATCAGGTATCCCTCTCTCTTCTCCCAGGTATATATTATCAGGTATCCCTCTCTCTTCTCCCAGGTATATATTATCAGGTATCCCTCTCTCTTCTCCCAGGTCGCCGAGAGAGCAGAGCAAGTGCTTACAGAGCTGAGCAGTAATTCACATGTTTTACTGAGTCTCCTGTGAGTTGAAGGACGCCTCTGTAATTTTTCCACTGATCTGACAGTCACACAGGAGGTCTGGCTAAAAACCATACCACGGGTGGGGTTAGAACCCGCGACCAGAGAGTCTCAAAACTCCAGACTGTGTGCGGAAACTCACACACGCACACGCACACACACACACACACACACACACACACACACAGCTTCGCTGCTAAATTTAATTAATGAAGGAACTTGTGAATGGGTGTGAAATTTGTGAATGGATGACGTAGTGTGACAGGTAACAGCTGTCTGATGTAAACACAGCGCCACGTGGCACTGATGACCTCCCAGCACCTGAGAGAGAGAGAGAGCGAGAGAGAGAGAGAGAGAGGCAAACTAACTTTCTTTAAGAACTAATGTCTTTGTAATAAGTTATCTGAGTTGTCTCTCAGCTCTCAGCTCTCAGCGCAGGTCCCTCAGACTCTGAGGGTTTAAGAGGTTCTTCCAGCAGTATCAACAACTGACTGTGAAGGTACACTGTGTTCAGTGTACATTTGGTGACTACACTGTGTCAAGCAGTCTTCTCCTCCTCTCCCTCTCACCTACACTCAGACCACTGGTATCCCACCTACACTCAGACCACTGATCTCCCACCTACACTCAGACCACTGGTCTCTCACCTACACTCAGACCACTGGTATCCCACCTACACTCAGACCACTGATCTCCCACCTACACTCAGATCACTGGTATCCCACCTACACTCAGACCACTGGTCTCTCACCTACACTCAGACCACTGGTATCCCACCTACACTCAGACCACTGGTCTCCCACCTACACTCAGACCACTGGTCTGCCACCTACACTCAGACCACTGGTCTGCCACCTACACTCAGACCACTGGTCTCCCACCTACACTCAGACCACTGGTCTCTCACCTACACTCAGACCACTGGTATCCCACCTACACTCAGACCACTGGTCTCCCACCTACACTCAGACCACTGGTCTGCCACCTACACTCAGACCACTGGTCTGCCACCTACACTCAGACCACTGGTCTGCCACCTACACTCAGACCACTGGTCTCCCACCTACACTCAGACCACTGGTCTCCCACCTACACTCAGACCACTGGTCTGCCACCTACACTCAGACCACTGGTCTCCCACTTACACTCAGACCACTGGTCTCCCACCTACACTCAGACCACTGGTCTCCCACCTACACTCAGACCACTGGTCTCCCACCTACACTCAGACCACTGGTCTCCCACCTACACTCAGACCACTGGTCTCCCACCTACACTCAGACCACTGGTCTCCCACCTACACCACCTACCCTCGCCACCAATATATACAATGTATATATCTCATGTAGCGTCTTTCAGAATTTTTTGTATTTTTTTCATGTTTCTTTTCAAAAACCTGAAAAAGTGAGTCTTGGGAGGGGTAAAGTGAGTCTTGGGAGGGGTAAAGTGAGTCTTGGGAGGGGTAAAGTTAGTCTTGGGAGGGGTAAAGTGAGTCTTGGGAGGGGTAAAGTTAGTCTTGGGAGGGGTAAAGTGAGTCTTGGGAGGGGTAAAGTTAGTCTTGGGAGGGGTAAAGTTAGTCTTGGGAGGGGTAAAGTGAGTCTTGGGAGGGGTAAAGTGAGTCTTGGGAGGGGTAAAGTGAGTCTTGGGAGGGTAAAGTTGAGTCTTGGGAGGGTAAAGTGAGTCTTGGGAGGGGTAAAGTGAGTCTTGGGAGGGTAAAGTTAGTCTTGGGAGGGTAAAGTGAGTCTTGGGAGGAGTAAAGTGAGTCTTGGGAGGGTAAAGTGAGTCTTGGAGGGGTAAAGTTAGTCTTGGGAGGGGTAAAGTGAGTCTTGGGAGGGTAAAGTGAGTCTTGGGAGGGTAAAGTTAGTCTTGGGAGGGTAAAGTGAGTCTTGGGAGGGGTAAAGTGAGTCTTGGGAGGGTAAAGTGAGTCTTGGGAGGGTAAAGTAGTCTTGGGAGGGTAAAGTGAGTCTTGGGAGGGTAAAGTTAGTCTTGGGAGGGTAAAGTGAGTCTTGGTAGGGGTAAAGTGAGTCTTGGGAGTGGTAAAGTGAGTCTGGGGAGGGTTAAAGTGAGTCTGGGGAGGGTTAAAGTGAGTTTGGGGAGGTTAAAGTGAGTCTTGGGAGGGTTAAAGTGAGTCTAGGGAGGGTTAAAGTGAGTCTGGGGAGGGTTAAAGTGAGTCTGGGGATGGTTAAAGTGAGTCTGGGGAGGGGTAAAGTGAGTCTAGGGAGAGTTAAAGTGAGTCTAGGGAGGGTTAAAGTGAGTCTGGGGAGGGTTAAAGTGAGTTTGGGGAGGGTTAAAGTGAGTCTTGGGAGGGTAAAGTGAGTCTGGGGAGGGTTAAAGTGAGTCTGGGGAGGGTTAAAGTGAGTTTGGGGAGGGTTAAAGTGAGTCTTGGGAGGGTAAAGTGAGTCTGGGGAGGGTTAAAGTGAGTCTGGGGAGGGTTAAAGTGAGTCTTGGGAGGGGTAAAGTGAGTCTGGGGAGGGTTAAAGTGAGTCTGGGGAGGGTTAAAGTGAGTCTGGGGAGGGTTAAAGTGAGTCTTGGGAGGGTTAAAGTGAGTCTGGGGAGGGTTAATTAAAGTGAGTCTGGGAGGGTTAAAGTGAGTCTGGGGAGGGTTAAAGTGAGTCTGGGGAGGGTATAAAGTGAGTCTGGGAGGGTTAAAGTGAGTCTGGGGAGGGTTAAAGTGAGTCTGGGGAGGGTTAAAGTGAGTCTGGGGAGGGTTAAAGTGAGTCTGGGGAGGGTTATAGTGAGTCTGGGGAGGGTTAAAGTGAGTCTGGGGAGGGTTAAAGTGAGTCTGGGGAGGGTTAAAGTGAGTCTGGGGAGGGTTAAAGTGAGTCTGGGGAGGGTAAAGTGAGTCTGGGGAGGGTTAAAGTGAGTCTGGGGAGGGTTAAGTGAGTCTGGGGAGGGTTAAAGTGAGTCTGGGGAGGGTTAAGTGAGTCTGGGAGGGTTAAAGTGAGTCTTGGGGAGGGTTAAAGTGAGTCTGGGGAGGTTAAGTGAGTCTGGGGAGGGTTAAAGTGAGTCTGGGGAGGGTTAAGTGAGTCTGGGGAGGGTTATAGTGAGTCTGGGGAGGGTTAAGTGAGTCTGGGGAGGTTAATGAGTCTGGGGAGGTAACTGAAATCTGGGAGGTGATAAAGTGACACTCTTGCTGGGAGTAACTGAATACTTGAGTGTATAACATGAAAATACTTGCGGTGATAACCTGCACACTACTTGCGGTGATAACCTGACACTCTTGCGGTGATAACCTGCACACTACTTGCTGGTGATAACCTGCACACTACTTGCGGGTGATAACCTGCACACTACTTGCTGGTGATAACCTGCACACTACTTGCTGGTGATAACCTGCACACTACTTGCGGGTGATAACCTGCACACTACTTGCCGGTGATAACCTGCACACTACTTGCTGGTGATAACCTGCACACTACTTGCGGTGATAACCTGCACACTACTTGCGGTGATAACCTGCACACTACTTGCGGTGATAACCTGCACACTACTTGCTGGTGATAACCTGCACACTACTTGCTGGTGATAACCTGCACACTACTTGCTGGTGATAACCTGCACACTACTTGCGGTGATAACCTGCACACTACTTGCGGTGATAACCTGCACACTACTTGCGGTGATAACCTGCACACTACTTGCGGTGATAACCTGCACACTACTTCTGCGGTGATAACCTGCACACTACTTGCTGGTGATAACCTGCACACTACTTACTGGTGATAACCTGCACACTACTTGCGGTGATAACCTGCACACTACTTGCGGTGATAACCTGCACACTACTTCGGTGATAACCTCACTACTTGCTGGTGATAACCTGCACACTACTTGCTGGTGATAGACCTCGTATAACTAACTCTTCTGGTGATAACCTGCACACTACTTGCGGGTGATAACCTGCACACTACTTGCCGGTGATAACCTGCACACTACTTGCTGGTGATAACCTGCACACTACTTGCTGGTGATAACCTGCACACTACTTGCGTGATAACCTGACACTACTTAGCGGTGATAACCTGCAACTACTACTGCTGGTGATAACCTGCACACTACTTGCGGTGATAACCTGCACACTACTTGCGGTGATAACCTGCACACTACTTGCGGTGATAACCTGCACATACTTGCGTGATAACCTGCACACTACTTGCGGTGATAACCTGCACACTACTTGCGGTGATAACCGCACACTACTTGCGGTGATAACCTGCACACTACTTACGGTGATAACCTGCACACTACTGACCTGCACTACTGGTGATAACCTGCACACTACTTGCGGTGATAACCTGCACACTACTTGCTGGTGATAACCTGCACACTACTTCGGTGATAACCTGCACACTACTTGCGGTGATAACCTGCACACTACTTGCAGGTGATAACCTGCACACTACTTGCTGGTGATAACCTGACACTACTTGCCGGTGATAACCTGCACACTACTTGCGTGATAACCTGCACACTACTTGCGGGTGATAACCTGCACACTACTTGCGGTGATAACCTGACACTACTTGCTGGTGATAACCTGCACTACTTACTATAGCCACTAGGTGATAACCTGCACACTACTTGCGGTGATAACCTGCACTACTTCGTGATAACCTGCACACTACTCGGTGATAACCTGCACACTACTTGCGGTGATAACCTGCACACTACTTGCGGTGATAACCTGCACACTACTTGCGGGTGATAACCTGCACACTACTTGCGGGTGATAACCTGACACTACTTGCGGTGATAACCTGCACACTACTTCTGATAACTGCATAGGTGATAACCTGCACACTACTTGCGGTGATAACCTGCACACTACTTGCTGTGATAACCTGCACACTACTTGCGGTGATAACCTGCACACTACTTCGGTACGACACTACTTGCGGTGATAACCTGCACACTACTTGCCGGTGATAACCTGCACACTACTTGCGGTGATAACCTGCACACTACTTGCGGTGATAACCTGCACACTACTTGCTGGTGATAACCTGCACACTACTTGCGGTGATAACCTGCACACTACTTGCGGTGATAACCTGCACACTACTTGCTGGTGATAACCTGCACACTACTTGCGGTGATAACCTGCACATACTTGCGGTGATAACCTGCACACTACTTGACTGGTGATAACCTGCACACTACTTGCGGTGATAACCTGCACACTACTTGCGGTGATAACCTGCACACTACTTGCGGTGATAACCTGCACACTACTTGCTGGTGATAACCTGCACACTACTTGCGGTGATAACCTGCACACTACTTGCGGGTGATAACCTGCACACTACTTGCTGGTGATAACCTGCACACTACTTGCGGTGATAACCTGCACACTACTTGCGGGTGATAACCTGCACACTACTTGCGGTGATAACTAACATTACTTGGTGATAACTCTACACTACTTGCGTGATAACCATCACACTACCTTGTGATAATCAACAACTACTTGCTCTGGTAGATACACACAGAACTACTTACTACCTACTTAAGGGATAATACACACAAACTACTTACCTCTTTGAGACTACACACAGCACTACTTACACTACCTTACTTAAGATAATACACACAAAACTACTTACACTACCTTACTTAAGATAATACACACAAAACTACTTACACTACCTTACTTAAGATACTACACACAGAACTACTTACACTACCTTACTTAAGATAATACACACAAAACTACTTACACTACCTTACTTAGAGTATACACACAAACTACTTACACTACCTTACTTAAGATACTACACACAGAACTACTTACACTACCTTACTTAGATAATACACACAAAACTACTTACACTACCTTACTTAAGATACTACACACAACTACTTTACACTACCTTACTTAAGATACTACACAGAACTACTTACACTACCTTACTTAAGATAATACACACAAAACTACTTACACTACCTTACTTAAGATACTACACACAGAACTACTTACACTACCTTACTTAAGATAATACACACAAAACTACTTACACTACCTTACTTAAGATACTACACACAGAACTACTTACACTACCTTACTTAAGATACTACACACAGAACTACTTACACTACCTTACTTAAGATACTACACACAGAACTACTTACACTACCTTACTTAAGATACTACACACAAACTACTTACACTACCTTACTTAAGATACTACACACAGAACTACTTACACTACCTTACTTAAGATACTACACACAGCACTACTTACACTACCTTACTTAAGATACTACACATATCACTACTTATACTACCTTACTTAAGATACTACACACAGCACTACTTACACTACCTTACTTAAGATACTACACATATCACTACTTATACTACCTTACTTAAGATACTACACACAGCACTACTTATACTACCTTACTTAAGATACTACACACAGAACTACTTACACTACCTTACTTAAGATACTACACACAGCACTACTTATACTACCTTACTTAAGATACTACACACAGAACTACTTACACTACCTTACTTAAGATACTACACACAGAACTACTTACACTACCTTACTTAAGATACTACACACAGAACTACTTACACTACCTTACTTAAGATACTACACACAGAACTACTTACACTACCTTACTTAAGATAATACACACAAAACTACTTACACAACCTTACTTAAGAGACTACACACAGAACTACTTACACTACCTTACTTAAGAGACTACACAGAACTACTTACACTACCTTACTTAAGAGACTACACACAGAGCTACTTACACTACCAAGTAGATTCAGTTGTAACTGTTCTTACCTGATAGAACACAAAGAACACTTGTTACAAAACACAGATAAGACACTTGAAGAATGACACCAGATTAGTGAACATCAACAACACTTGTACACACACTTGTACACACACTTGTACACACACTTGTACACACACACTTGTACACACACTTGTACACACACTTGACACACACTTGTACACCACACTTGTACACACTTCACACACTTGTACACACATTGTACACACACTTGTACACACACACTTGTACACAACACTACACTTGTACACACACTTGTACACACACTTGTACACACACTTGTACACACACTTGACCACACACTTGTCACACACTTGTACACACACTTGTACACACCCCTTGTACACACACTTGTCACACACTGACACACCTTGTACCACACCTTGTACACACACACTTGTACACACTTGTACACACTTGTACACACACACTTGTACACACACTTGTACACACACTTGTACACACACTTGTGTACACACACTTGTACACCTTACACACACTTGTACCACACTTGTACACACACTGCACTTGTACACACTTGTACACACTTGTACACACACACTTGTACACACACTTGTACACACACTTGTACACACACACTTGTACACACACTTGTACACACACACTTGTACACACACTTGTACACACACACTTGTACACACACTTGCCCACACACACTTGTACACACACTTGTACACACACTTGTACACACACACTTGTACACACACTTGTACACACACTTGTACACACACTTGCCCACACACACTTGTACACACACTTGTACACACACACTTGTACACACACACTTGTACACACACTTGTACACACACACTTGTACACACACACTTGTACACACACTTGCCCACACACTTGCCCACACACACTTGTACACACTTATAAACGACAACCAGCACGGTTTCAGGGAAGGAAAATCCTGTGTCACAAACCTACTGGAGTTTTATGATAAGGTAACAGAAGTAAGACACGAGAGAGAGGGGTGGATAGACTGCATTTTTTTGGACTGCAAGAAGGCGTTCGACACAGTTCCTCACAAGAGGTTAATGCAAAAGCTAAAGGATCAGGCACACGTAACAGGAAAAACACTGCAATGGATCAGAGAATATCTGACAGGGAGGCAACAACGAGTCATGGTACGTGACGAGATGTCAGAGTGGGCACCTGTGACGAGTGGAGTTCCACAAGGGTCAGTCCTAGGACCTGTACTGTTTTTGGTATATGTGAATGACATAACGGAAGGGATAGACTCAGAAGTGTCCCTGTTTGCAGATGATGTGAAGTTAATGAGAAGAATAAAATCAGTCGAGGATCAGGCAGGACTACAAAGAGACCTGGACAGGCTGCAAGCCTGGTCCAGTAACTGGCTCCTTGAATTTAACCCTGCCAAATGTAAAGTCATGAATATCGGGGAAGGGCAAAGAAGACCGCAGACAGAGTATAGTCTAGGTGGCCAAAGACTGC
This sequence comes from Cherax destructor, assembly GCA_009830355.1. Lineage (NCBI taxonomy): Eukaryota > Metazoa > Arthropoda > Malacostraca > Decapoda > Parastacidae > Cherax > Cherax destructor. The sequence continues at coordinate 88,672 of WNWK01003259.1, forward strand.
AAGCCTCACTCAAAGAAAAAGATCTTGGGGTGAGTATAATACCGAGCACATCTCCTGAGGCACACATCAATCAGATAACTGCTGCAGCATACGGGCGGCTGGCAAACCTAAGAATAGCGTTCCAATACCTCACTAAGGAATCATTCAAGACTCTGTATACCATATACGTCAGGCCCATACTGGAGTATGCAGCACCGGTTTGGAACCCACACCTGGTCAAGCACGTCAAGAAATTAGAGAAAGTGCAAAGGTTTGCAACAAGACTAGTCCCAGAGCTAAGGGATTGTCCTACGAAGAAAGGTTAAGGGAAATCGGCCTGACGACACTAGAGGACAGGAGGGTTAGGGGAGACATGATAACGACATATAAAATACTGCGAGGAATAGATAAGGTGGACAGAGACAAGATGTTCCAGAGAGGGGACACAGAAACAAGGGGTCATAATTGGAAGTTGAAGACTCCTATGAGTCAAAGGGATGTTAGGAAGTATTTCTTCAGTCATAGAGTTGTCAGGAAGTGGAATAGCTTAGAAAGCGACATAGTGGAGGCAGGAACCATACATAGTTTTAAGACTAGGTTTGATAAAGCTCATGGAGCAGGGAGAGAGAGGACCTAGTAGCAATCAGTGAAGAGGCGGGGCCAGGAGCTATGACTCGACCCCTGCAACCACAAATAGGTGAGTACAAATAGGTGAGTACACTTGTACACACACACTTGTACACACACTTGTACACACACACTTGCCCACACACACTTGTACACACACTTGTACACACACACTTGTACACACACACTTGTACACACACTTGTACACACACACTTGCCCACACACACTTGTACACACACTTGTACACACACACTTGTACACACACACTTGTACACACACACTTGTACACACACACTTGTACACACACACTTGTACACACACACTTGTACACACACTTGCCCACACACTTGCCCACACACACTTGTACACACACTTGTACACACACACTTGTACACACACACTTGTACACACACACTTGCACACACACTTGTACACACACTTGTACAGACACCACCATCACCGTTGAAGGAAACGGAAATCTGATGTCTAACAGAAACATATATATATATATATATATATTGGAGAATTCCACTGGTCGCTTGTTCAGTTTACGGTCAGTTAACTATCTGACTGATAACACCAGAGGAATATATATTAATTGATTAATATACAGTATAGGTGTTAGTGTAGCACAGTGTAGGCGTTAGTGTAGCACAGTGTAGTTGTTAGTGTAGCACAGTGTAGTTGTTAGTGTAGCACAGTGTAGTTGTTAGTGTAGCACAGTGTAGTTGTTAGTGTAGCACAGTGTAGGTGTTAGTGTAGCACAGTGTAGGTGTTAGTGTAGCACAGTGTAGGTGTTAGTGTAGCACAGTGTAGTTGTTAGTGTAGCACAGTGTAGTTGTTAGTGTAGCACAGTGTAGGTGTTAGTGTAGCACAGTGTAGGTGTTAGTGTAGCACAGTGTAGGTGTTAGTGTAGCACAGTGTAGTTGTTAGTGTAGCACAGTGTAGTTGTTAGTGTAGCACAGTGTAGTTGTTAGTGTAGCACAGTGTAGGTGTTAGTGTAGCACAGTGTAGGTGTTAGTGTAGCACAGTGTAGTTGTTAGTGTAGCACAGTGTAGTTGTTAGTGTAGCACAGTGTAGTTGTTAGTGTAGCACAGTGTAGTTGTTAGTGTAGCACAGTGTAGTTGTTAGTGTAGCACAGTGTAGTTGTTAGTGTAGCACAGTGTAGGTGTTAGTGTAGCACAGTGTAGTTGTTAGTGTAGCACAGTGTAGTTGTTAGTGTAGCACAGTGTAGTTGTTAGTGTAGCTCAGTGTAGGTGTTAGTGTAGCACAGTGTAGGTGTTAGTGTAGCACAGTGTAGGTGTTAGTGTAGCATAGTGTAGGTGTTAGTGTAGCACAGTGTAGTTGTTAGTGTAGCACAGTGTAGTTGTTAGTGTAGCACAGTGTAGGTGTTAGTGTAGCACAGTGTAGGTGTTAGTGTAGCACAGTGTAGTTGTTAGTGTAGCACAGTGTAGTTGTTAGTGTAGCACAGTGTAGGTGTTAGTGTAGCACCGTGTAGTTGTTAGTGTAGCAAAGTGTAGGTGTTAGTGTAGCACAGTGTAGGTGTTAGTGTAGCACAGTGTAGGTGTTAGTGTAGCATAGTGTAGGTGTTAGTGTAGCACAGTGTAGTTGTTAGTGTAGCACAGTGTAGTTGTTAGTGTAGTAAAGTGTAGGTGTTAGTGTAGCACAGTGTAGTTGTTAGTGTAGCACAGTGTAGTTGTTAGTGTAGCAAAGTGTAGGTGTTAGTGTAGCACCGTGTAGTTGTTAGTGTAGCACAGTGTAGGTGTTAGTGTAGCACAGTGTAGTTGTTAGTGTAGCACCGTGTAGTTGTTAGTGTAGCACAGTGTAGGTGTTAGTGTAGCACAGTGTAGGTGTTAGTGTAGCACAGTGTAGGTGTTATATTAACACCTACACTGTTATCAGTCATGGGGATGTTAGGAAACACTTTTTTGGCAATGTACCTGTGATTGACTTCGAGAGTTTCCTGGTGGATGCATAGTTTCAAGGGGAGGTACGACAGTACCCTAGAGCCCAGGAATTAATGGTCAATGAATATAAGTCGTGACTACGAGGACTACTGTAAGGAGGGGGGGTCAGATTTAAGAGGTTGGGGGGAAGTTAAGAGTCCTGACACCTGTGTCTCAGGTGAGAGTCCTGTAACAAGAGTCCTCAACCGTGGTCTTGACTCTCTCCAGTACCGTGGCTACACCACTGAAGTTACTGTTGTTACACCTACTGTAAGTAACATTCAATTACTAATTTCCTCAGAAACAACAAAGATCTGGTGTGTACTTACCTAATTGTGGTTGCAGGGGTCGAAACTCAGCTCCTGAGTGTGTGTGTGTGTGTATCACCACCCACGTCTGACCATGTATTAATATTCATAACAACACAACATGCATGTATACTGTGAAGAGGGAGGGAGGGAGGGAGTGTACTGGGTAGAACAGCGAGGGAAGGAAGGAGGGAGGGAGGGAGTGTACTGGGTAGAACAGCGAGGGAAGGAAGGAGGGTGGAGTGTACTGGGTAGAACAGCGAGGGAAGGAAGGAGGGAGGGTGGAGTGCACTGGGTAGAACAGCGAGGGAAGGAAGGAGGGAGGGTGGAGTGCACTGGGTAGAACAGCGAGGGAAGGAAGGAGGGAGGGTGGAGTGTACTGGGTAGAACAGCGAGGGAAGGAAGGAGGGAGGGTGGAGTGCACTGGGAGAACAGCGAGGGAAGGAAGGAGGGAGGGTGGAGTGTACTGGGTAGAACAGCGAGGGAAGGAAGGAGGGAGGGTGGAGTGTACTGGGTAGAACAGCGAGGGAAGGAAGGAGGGAGGGTGGAGTGCACTGGGTAGAACAGCGAGGGAAGGAAGGAGGGAGGGTGGAGTGTACTGGGTAGAACAGCGAGGGAAGGAAGGAGGGAGGGTGGAGGTACTGGGTAGAACAGCGAGGGAAGGAAGGAGGGAGGGTGGAGTGCACTGGGTAGAACAGCGAGGGAAGGAAGGAGGGAGGGTGGAGTGCACTGGGTAGAACAGCGAGGGAAGGAAGGAGGGAGGGTGGAGTGCACTGGGTAGAACAGCGAGGGAAGGAAGGAGGGAGGGTGGAGTGCACTGGGTAGAACAGCGAGGGAAGGAAGGAGGGAGGGTGGAGTGCACTGGGTAGAACAGCGAGGGAAGGAAGGAGGGAGGGTGGAGTGCACTGGGTAGAACAGCGAGGGAAGGAAGGAGGGAGGGTGGAGTGCACTGGGTAGAACAGCGAGGGAAGGAAGGAGGGAGGGTGGAGTGCACTGGGTAGAACAGCGAGGGAAGGAAGGAGGGAGGGTGGAGGTACTGGGTAGAACAGCGAGGGAAGGAAGGAGGGAGGGTGGAGTGTACTGGGTAGAACAGCGAGGGAAGGAAGGAGGGAGGGTGGAGTGCACTGGGAGAACAGCGAGGGAAGGAAGGAGGGAGGGTGGAGTGCACTGGGTAGAACAGCGAGGGAAGGAAGGAGGGAGGGTGGAGTGCACTGGGTAGAACAGCGAGGGAAGGAAGGAGGGAGGGTGGAGTGTACTGGGTAGAACAGCGAAAGAAGGAAGGAGGGAGGGTGGAGTGCACTGGGTAGAACAGCGAGGGAAGGAAGGAGGGAGGGTGGAGTGCACTGGGTAGAACAGCGAGGGAAGGAGGGAGGGAGGGTGGAGTGTACTGGGAGAACAGCGAGGGAAGGAAGGAGGGAGGGTGGAGTGCACTGGGTAGAACAGCGAGGGAAGGAAGGAGGGAGGGTGGAGTGTACTGGGTAGAACAGCGAGGGAAGGAAGGAGGGAGGGTGGAGTGCACTGGGTAGAACAGCGAGGAAGGAAGGAGGGAGGGTGGAGTGTACTGGGTAGAACAGCGAGGGAAGGAAGGAGGGAGGGTGGAGTGTACTGGGTAGAACAGCGAGGGAAGGAAGGAGGGAGGGTGGAGTGTACTGGGTAGAACAGCGAGGGAAGGAAGGAGGGAGGGTGGAGTGCACTGGGTAGAACAGCGAGGGAAGGAAGGAGGGAGGGTGGAGTGCACTGGGTAGAACAGCGAGGGAAGGAGGGAGGGTGGAGTGTACTGGGTAGAACAGCGAGGGAAGGAGGGAGGGTGGATTGCACTGGGTAGAACAGCGAGGGAAGGAAGGAGGGAGGGTGGAGTGCACTGGAGGGGATCAGCTAGAAATGGAGGGAAGCTGGATTTGTGATGGTAAATTGAGCATAAACAAAACAGTGGATGGAGTCTGGAGTGCATATTGTACTTCACGAAGCGCTAAACCCGTTTAGATTATTCAAGAAAGGGGTGTGGTGAAGACTCGACTCTCCGTTTGTCAACAGCAACCGGTCTCTGATCAGCCAGGCTGTTTTCAATCGTCCAGGGGTAGATAAGTAAGACCCATGTCCAACAGTTAGTTTTGAGGTGATCAGTCCCCCAGCCGGGAGGGCTGAGAACTGACTGACGAAGCCTACTATGTAGGCGAAACGTTTCGTAATGGAGATACCTAACTGTTGGACATGTATCTTACATATCAACTTGTGTGTATTATGTAGCATTATCCTGTGCAGGGGTAAACTGACTCGAAGTCTTCCAGAGAAGCTCAGTAACAACACGAAGCAGATAGCAACAACGTTGATAAAGAACGACACAGCAGCGTAGAGATAATAGAAGATTTGCTAAAGTCTAGGAGGTTACCTCAGAGTTCTTGAAGGACAGTAGACGAGAGGTGTTGAAGGACAGTAGACGAGAGGTGTTGAAGGACAGTAGACGAGACGTGTTGAAGGACAGTAGACGAGAGGTGTTGAAGGACAGTAGACGAGAGGTGTGAGCGAACACAAACTGCCAGTGTGAGCCACAGTGGCTCTATGACCGTTACTTGCGAGTGAGCATAGGATCCACAACACCAGTGTGAGAAGACTGTGGTACTAGCAGTACATGACCACAACACCAGTGTGAGAAGACTATGGTACTAGCAGTACATGACCACAACACCAGTGTGAGAAGACTGTGGTACTAGCAGTACATGACCACAACACCAGTGTGAGAAGACTATGGTACTAGCAGTACATGACCACAACACCAGTGTGAGAAGACTGTGGTACTAGCAGTACATGACCACAACACCAGTGTGAGAAGACTGGTACTAGCAGTACATGACCACAACACCAGTGTGAGAAGACTGTGGTACTAGCAGTACATGACCACAACACCAGTGTGAGAAGACTGTGGTACTAGCAGTACGTGACCACAACCCCAGTGTGAGAAGACTGTGGTACTAGCAGTACATGACAACAACACCAGTGTGAGAAGACTGTGGTACTAGCAGTACATGACCACAACACCAGTGTGAGAAGACTGTGGTACTAGCAGTACATGACCACAACACCGGTGTGAGAAGAGACTGTGGTACTAGCAGTACATGACCACAACACCAGTGTGAGAAGAGACTGTGGTACTAGCAGTACGTGACCACAACACCGGTGTGAGAAGACTGTGGTACTAGCAGTACGTGACCACAACACCAGTGTGAGAAGACTGTGGTACTAGCAGTACATGACCACAACACCAGTGTGAGAAGACTGTGGTACTAGCAGTACGTGACCACAACACCAGTGTGAGAGACTGTGTACTAGCAGTACATGACCACAACACCAGTGTGAAAAGACTGTGTACTAGCAGTACATGACCACAACACCAGTGTGAGAAGACTGTGGTACTAGCAGTACATGACCACAACACCAGTGTGAGAAGACTGTGGTACTAGCAAATGACCACAACACCGGTGTGAGAAGACTGTGGACTAGCAGTACATGACCACAACACCAGTGTGAGAAGACTGTGGTACTAGCAGTCATGACCACAACACCGGTGTGAGAAGAGACTGTGGACTAGCAGTACATGACCACAACACCGGTGTGAGAAGAGACTGTGGTTAGCAGTACTGACCACAACACCGGTGTGAGAAGACTGTGGTACTAGCAGTACATGACCACAACACCGGTGTGGAAGAGACTGTGGACTAGCAGACATGACCACAACCCGTGTGAAAGAGACTGTGGTACTAGCAGTACATGACCACAACACCAGTGTAGAAGACTGTGCATACAGTACGTGACCACAACACAGTGTGAGAAGAGACTGTGACACAGTACGTGACCACAAACCAGTGTGGAAGACTGTGGTACTAGCAGACATGACCACAAACAGTGTGAGAAGACTGGTACTAGCAGACATGACCACAACACCTGTGAGAAGAGACTGGTACTAGCGTAAGACCACAACACCAGTGTGAGAAGACTGTGGTATAGCAACATGACCACAACACCAGTGTGAAAAGACTGTGGTACTAGCAGATACGACCACAACACCGGTGTGAGAAGAGACTGTGGTACTAGCAGTACATGACCACAACACCAGTGTGAGAAGACTGTGGTACTAGCAGTACTGACCACAACACCGGTGTGAGAAAGACTGTGGTACTAGCAGTACATGACCACAACACCAGTGTGAGAAGAGACTGTGGTACTGCATACTGACCACAACACCGGTGTGAGAAGACTGTGGTACTAGCAGTACGTGACCACAACACCAGTGTGAGAAGAGACTGTGGTACTAGCAGTACATGACCACAACACCAGTGTGAGAAGACTGTGGTACTAGCAGTACATGACCACAACACCGGTGTGAGAAGAGACTGTGGTACTAGCAGTACATGACCACAACACCAGTGTGAGAAGAGACTGTGGTACTAGCAGTACGTGACCACAACCCAGTGTGAGAAGACTGTGGTACTAGCAGTACATGACCACAACACCAGTGTGAGAAGACTGTGGTACTAGCAGTACATGACCACAACACCAGTGTGAGAAGACTGTGGTACTAGCAGTACATGACCACAACACCAGTGTGAGAAGACTGTGGTACTAGCAGTACATGACCACAACACCAGTGTGAGAAGACTGTGGTACTAGCAGTACATGACCACAACACCAGTGTGAGAAGAGACTGTGGTACTAGCAGTACATGACAACAACACCAGTGTGAGAAGACTGTGGTACTAGCAGTACATGACCACAACACCAGTGTGAGAAGACTGTGGTACTAGCAGTACATGACAACAACACCGGTGTGAGAAGAGACTGTGGTACTAGCAGTACATGACAACAACACCAGTGTGAGAAGACTGTGGTACTAGCAGTACATGACCACAACACCAGTGTGAGAAGAGACTGTGGTACTAGCAGTACATGACAACAACACCGTGTGAGAAGACTGTGGTACTAGCAGTACATGACCACAACACCAGTGTGAGAAGACTGTGGTACTAGCAGTACATGACCACAACACCAGTGTGAGAAGACTGTGGTACTAGCAGTACATGACCACAACACCAGTGTGAGAAGACTGTGGTACTAGCAGTACATGACCACAACACCGGTGTGAGAAGAGACTGTGGTACTAGCAGTACATGACCACAAACCGTGTGAGAAGACTGTGGTACTAGCAGTACATGACAACAACACCGTGTGAGAAGGACTGTGTACTAGCAGTACATGACAACAAACCAGTGTGAGAAGACTGTGGTACTAGCAGTACATGACCACAACACCAGTGTGAAGACTGTTACAGAGTACATGACAACAACACCAGTGTGAAGACTGGACTAGCAGTACAGCCACAACACCAGTGTGAAAGACTGTACTGCAGTACACACAACACCGGTGTGAGAAGAGACTGTGGTACTAGCAGTACATGACAACAACACCAGTGTGAGAGAGACTGTGGTACTAGCAGTACATGACCACAACACCAGTGTGAGAAAGAGACTGTGGTACTAGCAGTACATGACACAACACCGGTGTGAGAAGAGACTGTGGTACTAGCAGCATGACAACAACACCGGTGTGAGAAGAGACTGTGGATAGCAGCATGACCTAGCAGTACAGCACAACACCGTGTGAGAAGAGACTGTGGTACTAGCAGTACATGACCAAACACCAGTGTGAGAAGAGACTGTGGTACTAGCAGTACATGACCACAACACCAGTGTGAGAAGAGACTGTGGTACTAGCAGTACATGACCACAACACCAGTGTGAGAAGAGACTGTGGTACTAGCAGTACATGACCACAACACCAGGTGTGAGAAGAGACTGTGGTACTAGCAGTACATGACCACAACACCGGTGTGAGAAGAGACTGTGGTACTAGCAGTACATGACCACAACACCGGTGTGAGAAGAGACTGTGGTACTAGCAGTACATGACCACAACACCAGTGTGAGAAGAGACTGTGGTACTAGCAGTAAAAGTGTGGGCTTTTGCGTACATGACCACAACACCGGTGTGAAGAGATTGTGGTACTAGCAGTACATGACCACAACACCGGGGAGAGACTGTTATAGCGTCATACCAACACGGAGAAGAGACTGTGGTACTAGCAGTACATGACCACAACACCAGTGTGAGAAGAGACTGTGGTACTAGCAGTACATGACCACAACACCGGTGTGAGAAGAGACTGTGGTACTAGCAGTACATGACCATAATGACTGAAGAAAAGCATCAGTAGAAAAAAGGACTAGAAATGCAATTTGCAGCGAAAGTCACATGAAGATAACACCAGATGGGTGTATAACAACAGTCAGTATAAGATATTTCATGAGAGACAGAGACAGAGACAGAGACAGAGAGAGACAGAGAGAGAGACAGAGACAGAGAGAGACAGAGAGAGAGACAGAGACAGAGAGAGACAGAGGGGAGGTGGGGCAGCATTCGTTAGAGTTCAGGATAGTTAGTACAAGATTTAAATAGTAGTCAGAGATAGTACAATATAGTCAGTTCCAGTGACATTTTCACAGTGTATATATGGTTGAACTATCAGAAAGAATAGTCTCGTATCGTCTTCTTCTTCAAGTTAACATTACAACCATTGTTGTAACTACATAAGTTAGGTCAAAGAGAACGATAACTTAAGTGTTGTTAGCGACAGACGGGACCTCCGGCCTTCATCACTTCAACGACAACGACAACAACAACGACGACGACAATATGAATGGGAAACAAGAGAGAGAGAGATAATGAGTGAGAGATAATGAGTGAGAGAGAGAGAGAGACAATGAGTGAGAGAGAGAGTAGATGTGTGTGTACATACAAATACTGATGCATGTACGTGTCTATGTGAGAGTGTGGAGTAGCGTGTATACATAACCAGCAAATATATGCACCAAGGTGGACACACACACACACACACACATTTCATCTCCCTCCTTCAATATAACTCCATCTCCCTCCTTCAATATCCTTGCAACGCTCTCCCACCCTCCCTCCCTGCAGCATGTTCAGCAAACATTTGAACATGTTCCTTGTATGTGGTGAACGTCCTCTCAGTGGCTGGTGGCCGTCACCTCAGCACCAGGGAGAAGGAGGGAGAGAAGCAGAGGCAAGGATATAACAGAGAGAGAGAGAGAGAGAGAGAGAGAGAGAGAGAGAGAGAGAGAGAGAGAAGAGAGAGAGAGATATTAACTCCTCATCCCGCTGTTATTATATTGTCTCTCTCACACACATCTTTATTAAACAAAACGCAGTTTTATTATAAAATAAACGTAATACAGAGACTTAATGATAAAACAAACGCCAAGTTGTGTTTGTGTTGTGCTTGTTTCCTTGTCGGAATTTCCTTGTTTCATTGCGGCCCTCTGGCGTATATATCCATCACAGCCTGGTTGATCTGGCACCTGGTGAAGATACTTGTCCAGTTTCCTCTTAAAGATTTCTACACTTGTCCCAACAGTGTTTCTGATATCTTCTGGTAAGATGCTGAATAATCTGATACCACGAATGTTGATACAGTGTTCCCTTACTGTGCCCACAGCTCCCCTGCGCAGTTAGCCAATGTTGCGCACCCAGAACTGGACGCAATGAGTTAATATTCTGTATATATTTTATAATATTTTTTCAGTCAGAGAGTTGTCAGGAAGTGGAATAGTCTGGCAAGTGAGGTAGTGGAGGCAGGAACCATACAAAGCTTTAAGATGAGGTATGATAAAGCTCATGGAGCAGGGAGAGAGAGAGGACCTAGTAGCGATCAGTGAAAAGGCGGGGCCAGGAGCTGAGTCTCGACCCCTGCAACCACAAATAGGTGAGTACAAATAAGTGCGTGTCACGGAGTGACGAATAGTACGTTCCGTGTCACCCACGGAGACGTACTATACCAACCACAAACCCACAAGGGCTGACAAGGCAGATTAAGTTAGCTGAACCAACAAATTAACCACCGGAGTGAGAGAGAACTGAAGGGACCATTAAGAGAGGAAATACACCGCCAGAGAGAGTGCTTGATGTGTCTCCTAAGAGAGACCAGGAGGGGAGCAGGACCAACACTGGCTGTGATCACGTGACTCACAGCTACACCAGTGTTGGAAACAAGGGGACAAAGGGTTAACAAAAGTAAGCCAATTCTACTAAATATTTTTTTTTCAACAAGTCGGCCGTCTCCCATCGAGGCAGGGCGACCACCGAGGCAGGGTGACCACCGAGGCAGGGTGACCACCGAGGCAGGGTGACCACCGAGGCAGGGTGACCACCGAGGCATGGTGACCACCGAGGCAGGGTGACCACCGAGGCAGGGTGACCACCGAGGCATGGTGACCACCGAGGCAGGGTGACCACCGAGGCAGGGTGACCACCGAGGCAGGGTGACCACCGAGGCAGGATGACCACCGAGGCAGGGTGACCCAAAAAGAAAGAAAATCCCCCCAAAAGAAAATACTTTCACCATCATTCACACTTTCACCTCACTCATACATAATCACTGTCTTTGCAGAGGCGCTCAGATACGACAGTTTAGAAGCATATATAGCTTACTAAAAAGAAAAAGAAAACTAAATATATCCGATCTAATTTACACAAGCTACGTCAAATAATAATATAAAGAAAGATATCTTCATTTTAGCTATTAATGAAAACATCTCTAATATAAAACTATATAATAAAATTTATACAGAATATTAAATAATTGCGTCCAGTTCAGGGGGCGCAACAGCCAATCAATAGTAGTAGTAGTAGTTGTTGTAGTAGTAGTAGTAGCAGTAGTAGCAGTGGTGGTAGTAGCCTAAGAACAACAGAAAATATAAACCATACCAAGGGTGGGGCTAGAACCCGCGGTCAGAGAATCGTAAAACTCCAGACCGACGGTGATATGGCTTGTCTGCAATCATGTCACTACAATTTCGTGAGTCAACAGAAAATATAAAAAGGAGCACTGCAGGAGAGTTAATGACCCAGGAGGGTAGGACCAAAACACAGGGGGAAAACTCTTCGGACAGAACCACCTAGGCAGAGGAAAGGCAAGGCAACGGAAATATAGGAAAGGAAAAGAGGTAAAGCGAGGAGACAAAGATCAGGTCAAGTCGTCGTGAATGTTTTGAAGTTTGGAACATCTGCAGAAACAAAGCCAGGACTAAGATCCATCTTAAGAAAGTTGTATATAAGAGATGCTTCAACAAGACGGCGACTGTGAAAGCTGGAAGATGATCAGACAGTTTGGGCAGAGGACCAGTCAAAAGATGACTGTGATCTCTAACAGTGTCGGCAAGTCTAACACTTCTTTCGACGATTAAGACACATGTGCAACAGTTGGGTATCTTTATTGACGAAACGTTTCGCCTACACAGTAGGCTTCTTCAGTCAAATACAAAGAAAGCAGTAGAGAAAAAGTATTTGAGGTGGTCAGTCCCTCAGCCTCGAGAAGAATTGGAGCTCCATGGAGCTGAACTCTTCTCCAGGTTTGTCAGAAAGAGAGCGACCAGCTTCTCCCGAAGTACTGGAGAGGACAAGAGGATCAGGAAATGCAGCAGACTCCGGAAGCATCAGTGGCAGCCTGAGAGGTACCAACTAGATTCCTAGGAAAGGTCTTAGTATGGGGAAAAGTAAGTCTGGTGTCTACGGAACGGCAGGAGTTGTTAAGATTTAGGAAACTGGGAAAAATAGGTAAGACGAAGAACAGGAGATTTCACAGAAGTAGAGAGCTCGGGAGAGAAGAAAGTAATTTTGGGGAGGTTATGAAACTGGAAGGAAGGGTAGCCAAGACCAGAGAACGAACTGCGAAGAGTGGAAAATTTCCGAGTCAAGGAACTGAGGGTCACAAATGTGGTTGGCACGGAGAAAGAGAGAAATAAGAGCACTTTTCTTGACAAAGGGAACATGGTAAGAAAAGTAGTGAATGCACATGCCACATTCCATTGGTTTGCGATAAACGGAAAAAGGAAAGCCTGTAGCAGAGCGACAGACATGTAGATCGAGGAAAGGAAACAAAGAGTTAAGAGTCCCATTCAGACTGGAACCTGATGGAAGGAGCAACATTGTTAAGTGCATCGAGAAATAGTGGGAAGAAACTAGTCATGTGGCCACAGAGCAATGACATCTGCATAGCGGAGCCAGAGAGCCTTTAGTTCTTCTGCAATGCTTATTTTTTTTACTTTTTCCCTTGTTCTTAGACTACCTCCACTACTACTACCACCACCACTACTACTACTACTACTACTACTAATTCTCTAACTCTTTGCAGCGTGCAGATTTGGGACCAGGTCCTCAAGCACTCTTCGTGAGTACATATTCAGGACTTTAATTAAGGCGTTCCTTGTAATGTAAATGCTTTACTGGCTCTATTCGGGCCGTAAATGACCTCCGTATCTGTTCCAGCCCTAAACGGGGCCGTCAACAATGAACGATGCTCTAAACGAGAGAGCACAAGTGATTTGAATAGTGTCACCACTGGCACTTTCTTTTCTCTTGAAAGTTCTCATTATCCAACCTGTCATTTTCCTGCCTGTCGTGACATTTGCCGTGTCCTTAGTGGATACTTCTCTCACATAGATTCCAGTATCCGTTGCAGAGGATGATACAGTACTATGATTTATGTCTCAGTCTATGTGAGATATGAGGATGAGAAAGAGTACCGGGGTGGGAAACATTCCTTGAGGAACAGAACTTTTCAGTGTGGCAGCCTCTGATTAGACTCTGTTGACTATTACTCATTATGTCTGATTTCTGAGAAACTTAAAAAATCCATCTGCTCACTATTCCAGTATTCCTTTTACACTCATTTTGTAAGCCATTACACCATGATCACACCTGTCCAAGACTTTTGCAAAGACTGTGCAGCTTACATTTGCATACTGTTTGCCTGCCAGTGCCTCCAAGAGCATGTTGTAATGGTGCAGCAGGCAGGAGCGACCTGAAGCCATGCAAGGCCGGGTTGTGCAACTGTTGTCAATCCTCGTGTTTACCAGTTATGCTTCTTAAAACGCTTTCCAAAATCTTTATGATGTGTGGCATCAGCGCTACGGGTCTTTAGTTTGTTTTGTCATAGCCTCGCTGCCATCTATGTTTGTATAATGGAGCTATGTCGGTGTTTTTAATGATCATGGGACGACTGCAATATCCACACTCAGTCGCCGTTGATATTAAAGGCGCCGTTGGTATTAATGGCGCACAATGGTGTAGTTCTCCAGTTGTTAATGAATATGGAGTTCCACGAGGTATGGGATAAACAAAAAGTACGAAGATGTCGCTAGAGTTTCCAGATCAATTCATGATAAAACTCATTTGAATTCTGAGTCTTTAGTTTGACTAAGAGTTGAGTGAGCACATGAGCTGTTATGACACTCATCTCCTGGTTGTTATTACTGTAACTTCCAACCACTTTAGGCAAGCAGGGGAGGTGGTGGTGGTAGTGGTGGTGGTGGTAGTGGTGGTGGTGGTAGTGGTGGTGGTAGTGGTAGTGGTACTGGTATTGGAAGTGGTAGTGGTGGTGTTGGTGTTGGTAGTGGTGGTGGTAGTGGTGGTGTTGGTGTTGGTAGTGGTGGTGGTAGTGGAGGTGATGGTACTGGTAGTGGTGGTAGGAACAGGCTCACGCGTCTCCTAGTCAGGTATGAATGTTTCAGGACCTCAGTGTAGCAGTTGAAACCACGGGGGAGGAGAGAGAGAGAGAGAGAGAGAGAGAGAGAGAGAGAGAGAGAGAGAGAGAGAGAGAGAGAGAGAGAGAGAGATATGTGTTAATTCTCTACCCTGTTGAGCGAGTTTCTTGGGCAGTGGAACTCACTGTGTAAGTGAAGACACCACCATGAAGACACCACCATGAAGACACCAGCACCATGAAGACACCAGCACCATGAAGACACCACCATGAAGACACCAGCACCATGAAGACACCAGCACCATGAAGACACCACCATGAAGACACCAGCACCATGAAGACACCACCATGAAGACACCAGCACCATGAAGACACCACCATGAAGACACCAGCACCATGAAGACACCAGCACCATGAAAACACCACCATGAAGACACCAGCACCATGAAGACACCACCATGAAGACACCAGCACCATGAAGACATCAGCACCATGAAGACACCAGCACCATGAATACATCAGCACCATGAAGACACCAGCACCATGAAGACATCAGCACCATGAAGACACCAGCACCACGAAGACACCAGCACCATGAAGACACCAGCACCATGAAGACACCAGCACCATGAAGACACCAGCACCATGAAGACATCAGCACCATGAAGACACCAGCACCATGAAGACATCAGCACCATGAAGACACCAGCACCATGAAGACATCAGCACCATGAAGACACCAGCACCATGAAGACACCAGCACCATGAAGACACCAGCACCATGAAGGCACCAGCACCATGAAGACACCAGCACCATGAAGACATCAGCACCATGAAGACACCAGCACCACGAAGACACCAGCACCATGAAGACACCAGCACCATGAAGACACCAGCACCATGAAGACATCAGCACCATGAAGACACCAGCACCATGAAGACACCAGCACCATGAAGACACCAGCACCATGAAGACACCAGCACCATGAAGACACCAGCACCATGAAGACACCAGCACCACGAAGACACCAGCACCATGAAGACATCAGCACCATGAAGACACCAGCACCATGAAGACATCAGCACCATGAAGACACCAGCACCATGAAGACATCAGCACCATGAAGACACCAGCACCATGAAGACACCAGCACCTTGAAGACATCAGCACCATGAAGACATCAGCACCATGAAGACACCAGCACCATGAAGAAAGACCAAGTCACCACATATAGATGATATGTCATTGTTGACATCAATTGTCTTAGTTGATGCTACATTCATCACCGCCTCAACAAGCAGTTATCACCGTCTACCTGCTGATATCAACAAGCAGTTATCACCGTCTACCTGCTGATATCAACAAGCAGTTATCACCGTCTACCTGCTGATATCAACAAGCAGTTATCACCGTCTACCTGCTGATATCAACAAGCAGTTATCACTGTCTACCTGCTGATATCAACAAGCAGTTATCACCGTCTACCTGCTGATATCAACAAGCAGTTATCACTGTCTACCTGCTGATATCAACAAGCAGTTATCACCGTCTACATGCTGATATCAACAAGCAGTTATCACTGTCTACCTGCTGATATCAACAAGCAGTTATCACCGTCTACCTGCTGATATCAACAAGCAGTTATCACCGTCTACCTACTGATATCAACAAGCAGTTATCACTGTCTACCTGCTGATATCAACAAGCAGTTATCACTGTCTACCTGCTGATATCAACAAGCAGTTATCACCGTCTACCTGCTGATATCAACAAGCAGTTATCACCGTCTACCTGCTGATATCAACAAGCAGTTATAACCGTCTACCTGCTGATATCAAAAAGCAGTTATCACCGTCTACCTGCTGATATCAACAAGCAGTTATTACCGTCTACCTGCTGATATCAACAAGCAGTTATCACCGTTTACCTGCTGATATCAACAAGCAGTTATCACTCTACCTGCTGATATCAACAAGCAGTTATCACCGTCTACCTGGTCATGGACCAGGCCGCGGGGGCGGTGACCCCCCCGAACACCCTCCAAGTAGGCAGTAGTGGTGATATTGATGGTGATAGTGATGGTGATAGTGATGGTGGTAGTGGTGGTGACAGTGATGGTGATAGTGGTGGTGATAGTGATGGTAGTAGTGGTGGTGATGGTGGTAGTGGTGGTGATGGTGGTAGTGTTGTGATAGTGATGGTGGTAGTGGTGGTGGTAGTCGTGGTGATAGTGATGGTAGTAGTGGTGATAGTGATGATGGTTGTGGCGGTGATAGTGATGGTGGTAGTGTGGTGATAGTGATGGTGGTAGTGGTCGTGGTAGTGGTGGTGGTAGTGGTGGTGATAGTGATGGTAGTAGTGGTGATAGTGATGGTAGTGGTGGTGATAGTGATGATGGTTGTGGCGGTGATAGTGATGGTGGTAGTGGTGGTGATAATGGTGGTGATAGAGATGGTGGTAGTGGTGGTGATAGTGGTGGTGATAGTGATGGTGGTAGTGGTGGTGGTGATAGAGATGGCGGTGGTGGTAGTTATGGTGATAGTGGTGGTGATAGTGATGGTGGTTGTGGTGGTGGTAGTGATGGTGGTGGTGATAGTGATGGTGGTGGTGATAGTGATGGTGGTGGAGATAGTGATGGTGGTAGTTGTGGTGATAGAGATGGTGGTGGTATGTCGTTGTTGAGAATATTACTGTCCCAGTTATTGTTGTAGTTGTTATTGTTATTGAAAGTGTTATTGTTGTTCTGGTGGAGACAAAATGAACACAAAAAATTCCAGCCATCCAACAATAATTTCAGCCCCTCCAACAATAATTCCAGCCCTCCAACAATAATTCCAGCCCCTCCAACAACAATCCCAGCCCCTCCAACAATACTTCCAGTCTCTCCAACATTAATTACAGTCCTCCAACACAATCATTCCAGCCCTTCTACAATAATTCCAGCCCTTCAACAATAATTCCAGCCCTCCAACACAATAATTCCAGCTCTCTAACACAACTCCAGCCCTCCAACAATAATTCCAGCCCTCCAACACAAGTTGGTAATCTCTGAAAGTGTCACAAAGATGAAGAAAAAATTCCGTCAGCTGCTTCTAATGATATTCCAGGAATTACTGTGAAGCGGAATTTGGGCAGGACCACCACAAAGCTCTTATCACTGCCTGCAGGGAGTGCTGCCTGCCTGCAGGGAGTGCTGCCTGCCTGCAGGGAGTGCTGCCTGCAGGGAGTGCTGCCTGCAGGGAGTGTTGCCTGCAGGGAGTGATGCCTGCAGGGAGTGATGCCTGCAGGGAGTGATGCCTGCAGGGAGTGATGCCTGCAGGGAGTGCTGCCTGCAGGGAGTGCTGCCTGCAGGGAGTGCTGCCTGCAGGGAGTGCTGCCTGCAGGGAGTGCTGCCTGCAGGGGGTGCTGCCTGCAGGGAGTGCTGCCTGCAGGGAGTAGCTGCCTGCCTGCAGGGAGTGCTGCCTGCAGGGAGTGCTGCCTGCAGGGAGTGATGCCTGCAGGGAGTGATGCCTGCAGGGAGTGCTGCCTGCAGGGAGTGATGCCTGCAGGGAGTGCTGCCTGCAGGGAGTGCTGCCTGCCTGCAGGGAGTGCTGCCTGCCTGCAGGGAGTGCTGCCTGCAGGGAGTGCTGCCTGCAGGGAGTGTTGCCTGCAGGGAGTGATGCCTGCAGGGAGTGATGCCTGCAGGGAGTGATGCCTGCAGGGAGTGATGCCTGCAGGGAGTGCTGCCTGCAGGGAGTGCTGCCTGCAGGAGTGCTGCCTGCAGGGAGTGCTGCCTGCAGGGAGTGCTGCCTGCAGGGAGTGATGCCTGCAGGGAGTGCTGCCTGCAGGGAGTGCTGCCTGCAGGGAGTGCTGCCTGCCTGCAGGGAGTGCTGCCTGCAGGGAGTGCTGCCTGCAGGAGGCTGCCTGCCTGCAGGAGTGTTGCCTGCAGGGAGTGATGCCTGCAGGGAGTGCTGCCTGCAGGGAGTGCTGCCTGCAGGGAGTGCTGCCTGCAGGGAGTGTTGCCTGCAGGGAGTGATGCCTGCAGGGAGTGCTGCCTACAGGGAGTGCTGCCTGCAGGTAGCGTTGCCTGCAGGGAGTGCTGCCTACAGGGAGTGCTGCCTGCAGGTAGCGTTGCCTGCAGGGAGTGCTGCCTGCAGGGAGAGGTGAACGACCTACACTACCTTCTCTCACTCACCTCAAGAAGTACTGCAGTGTACCGAGATACCACCAAGTACCCGTGACTAATTTCCAGGCTTTTTGTACCCTGGCTGGGTAGCAGGTTGATATCTGCTGGTAGCAGGTTGATATCTGCTGGTAGAAGGCTGATATCTGCTGGTAGCAGGTTGATATCTGCTGGTAGAAGGCTGATATCTGCTGGTAGAAGGCTGATATCTGCTGGTAGCAGGTTGATATCTGCTGGTAGAAGGCTGATATCTGCTGGTAGAAGGCTGATATCTGCTGGTAGCAGGTTGATAATCTGTTGGTAGAAGGTTGATATCTTCTGGTAGAAGGCTGATATCTGCTGGTAGAAGGTTGATATCTGCTGGTAGAAGGTTGATATCTGCTGGTAGCAGGTTGATATCTGCTGGTAGCAGGTTGATAATCTGTTGGTAGAAGGTTGATATCTTCTGGTAGCAGGTTAATATCTGCTGGTGGTACGTTGATATCTGCTGGTAGCAGGTTGATATCTGCTGGTAGAAGGTTGATATCTGCTGGTAGAAGGCTGATATCTGCTGGTAGAAGGTTGATATCTGCTGGTAGAAGGTTGATATCTGCTGGTAGAAGGTTGATATCTGCTGGTAGCAGGTTGATATTTGCTGGTAGCAGGTTGATATCTGGTGGT
Source organism: Cherax destructor (assembly GCA_009830355.1). Classification (NCBI taxonomy): domain Eukaryota; kingdom Metazoa; phylum Arthropoda; class Malacostraca; order Decapoda; family Parastacidae; genus Cherax; species Cherax destructor. The sequence continues at coordinate 107,967 of WNWK01003259.1, forward strand.
AGCAGGGTGATATCTGGTGGTAGCAGGCTGATACCTGCTGGTAGCAGGTTGATTAGTCTGGGGGCCATGGATTTTAATACAATGCTCTCTTCTTGTGCCCACGGCGCCCCTGCTTTTCACTGGGTTAATTTTACACTTCCTCCCATATCTCTCATTCAAGTATTGTTATGGTAGTGTACTGATCCATATCTCTCACTCCAGTGTTGTTATGGTAGTGTACAGATCCATATATCTCACTCCAGTGTTGTTATGGTAGTGTACAGATGCATATCTCTCACTCCAGTGTTGTTATGGTAGTGTACTGATCCATATCTCTCACTCCAGTGTTGTTATGGTAGTGTACAGATCCATATCTCTCACTCCAGTGTTGTTATGGTAGTGTACTGATCCATATCTCTCACTCCAGTGTTGTTATGGTAGTGTAAAGATCCATATCTCTCACTCCAAAAGAAAATATTTTTCTTAGCTGTTTAGGTTTGAGAGAACCTTGCCTAGTATGGGCCAGTAGGCCTTCTGCAGTGTTCCTACATTCTTATGTTTATCATCTTAACATTTGAGTTACCCAGGTTATTCTTGCCTCTCTCTGCTCCCCTGATACATTATTCCTCTCTGCCTTCCATTCTCTTGCCTCGTCTCCTCTGCCCTCCACCCTTCACCCTCTTTCCCCTCGTCTCCTCTTCTACCCTTCCTATCTCTCTTTTGCACCACAAGAACCAATCAAACTTTCATCTCCCTCAATTTAAGACTAAAACCCCTCTCTCCCTCCCCCTCTCTCTCTCCTTCCCTCACTCTCTCCCTCTCTCTCTCCTTCCCTCACTCTCTCCCTCCCCCTCTCTCTCTCCTTCCCTATCTCAAACAAAATTCACAAACCTGGAAGAGTCATCTAGCTCCATCTGTCTCCTCCACCTCTTCCTTCCCCGTTTCTTCCTCCGTCCTCCTCCGTGTCTTCTTCGTCCTCCGTTTCTCCCTCTGTCCTCTCTTCCTACTCCTTCGTTTCCTCCTTCCTTGTCACCTGTTCCTGCTCTTCCTTCTCCGCCAACCTCCTCCTCCTCCTCCCGTTTATCAAGTGGTGAAACTCCAAGTTCAACTTTATTGATAATACTCTTCTCGTCCCCTTATCGTCTTCCCTCTTCCACTCTTCCTTTCTTCGTTCTTCCCTTTTCGCCTTCCCTCTTCCACTCTTCCTTTCTTCGTTCTTCCCTTTTCGCCTTCCCTCCTCCCCCAACACTCCTCCCTCACCTTCTCCACCACTGTCTCCCCCTCCACCAGCACTCTCTCCCCCTCCACCACCACCTCTACCACCGTCTCCCCCTCCACCTCTCCATCACCCCCTCCACCAGCACTGCCTCGCCACCACTGCCTCACCAACACTGCCTCGCCACCACTGCCTCACCAACACTGCCTCGCCATCACTGCCTCACCAACACTGCCTCGCCAACACAGCCTCACCAACACGGGGCTTCTCATAACTCCACTATAACAGGATCTGGAGTCAGGAATTCAAACTCATGTCATAAATAATAATATTATTAAAATGTGAGCAGATACGGTGGGGTTCAGGCTGTATAAACACCAGTGAGTGAGTGAGTGAGAGTGAGTGAGAGTGAGTGAGTGAGTGAGAGTGAGTGAGTGAGAGTGAGTGAGAGTGAGTGAGAGTGAGAGTGAGTGAGTGAGAGTGAGTGAGTGAGTGAGTGTGAGAGATAACTCTCTCTCTCTCTCTCTCTTATATATATATATATATATATATATATATATATATATATATATATATATATATATATATATATATATATATATATATATATATATATATATATATGTCGTGCCGAATAGGAAAAACTGGTCAATTAGCAAGAACTCATTTCCAAAATTTTCTCTTATACGTTTAAAGATATATATTTTTCATTTATGTTAATGTAAAAATTAATAATTTTTGTACCAAAAGAACCTTTGAAAACTTACCTAACCTTATTATAACAAGCGAAATTTAATTTAGCCTAATCAAACTAAATATATTTTCACATACGTTTACAATAATTTAATAATAAATAAACACAATTAAATATATTTTTTTCGTTAGGTTCAGAATGATTTTTACGAAATAATTGCATACACAAATTTCCGCTTGCCTTATTCGGCAAGAAGAGCGTTGCTATTTAAGCCAAAATGGCAAGTTTTACCTATTCGGCACGACATATATATATATTAAATCATTTTTTCACTTATCTTTCTCAGTATTATAAAATTCAAATGACAATTATGAGAGCCAATATACACAGACCATAATACTCATAGTTACCATGATACACACACACACACACACACACACACACACACCTCCCTCTACAGACAAATTACCGTCTTTTCCAGAGTTGGTCAAGACTGTTGTCGTCCTGCTCCCGTCCACTGATACATCCACTTGCATGTATGTAAACACATTACCTTCCCTGGCAGGTGTACTTTGCTTAGCGGCAGCAGAGGTAAGCTGCCATCCCCTGCCACAGGTGTGGATGGCAGCAATTTGATAACTGGTGCTCGGTGTATTATTCTCGTGTCTGTGTAAAGATATGATTGTAAGACTGTCACTCACTGCTCCTACTTCTACCACCATCTTCCCCCTCTTCCTTTCCTCTCCCTTTCCCCTCTTCTTCTCTTCCTCTCCCCACTCACTCTCCTCGTCACATCATCTTTCTCAAGTGAGTAATTGTGCTGCAGTCACGTACGGTACACACACGTACACAGGCACGACACATACACGTACGGTACACACACGTACACAGGCACGACACATACACGTACGGTACACACGCACACAGGCACGACACATACACGCACGGTACAAGAAGAGAAAGGAGGTGTAATGTGTGGGCAGAGGTGAAGAGTGAGGTTCTTCAAGGATCACTACTTGCTCTCCTGTTCTTCCTCTTACACACAACTGACTCCATGAAGATTAGAGATCATTATTTGACATGAAGATTAGAGATCATTATTCGACATGAAGATTGGAGATCATTATTCGACATTTCAGACACCACTGAACAGAATAAGGGTAACTTCGTCATCTCTGAAGGATTAAGAAGAGTTCTCTTTAAAACAATGAACCACGCCATCACAAAGCAACCAAGAGTTACCTCTGCTACTACTACTACTACTACTGCCACTACTACTACAACTACTACTATTACTACTACTACAACTACTGATGTCACAATAAAATGTCACATTACTTACGCCTGTGTTCTTTTAGCTAACGATAAAAGTTAAGTTGTGATGGGAAGGAGCCATGACTGGACCCCTGCAGAGACAGATAGGCCAGTACACACTGACACAGATGAGAGAGGTCATAGATCAGTGTTAGTTAGCATCATCCAGAGTAAAGGTCATCAGGGGTCAAAAATAAAGGTTATACTTCAAGAGGGGAGAGACGGGAGGGCGAGGAGGACAAGAGGGAAGACAAGAGGGGAAGACAGGGAGGAAGAGCGAGAGGGGAGAAACAACAAGGATAGTCTCTCTCTCTCTCTCTCTCTCTCTCTCTCTCTCTCTCTCTCTCTCTCTATCTAGTTATTGCTGTTTCTCTTATTTCTCTTTACGACTTCATTACCTCCCTCCCTCCCTCCTAGTATATCAGACGTGATATACTTTCGTAATGATAAGAAAAGTTACATTCTGCAATACTCTCTCTCAATATATATGTTGATACTGATATTGATAAAAAACAAAAGATGGGGTGGTAGGCGGGTGGAATATTCAAATGGATTCAGGAAAAAAATCCCTCGAAGCATTTTTATCCATATCTCCGAGGCTATGGGTCCCACAATTTGCACTAGAGATGGAAACTATATTATATATATATATTTATATATATAAATGTTATCCTGCGAGCGGTGGCGCAAGAAACAAGGTTCCAGTCACAATGGGTCTTTGTCAGACAGACATTGCTGGACATAGTTACTTACATGTTTAAGATTGCAGTATACACTTGTACACTTGTCGTCAGCTTACTGCCTTTGTCTGACTGCTGAGCTGAGATAATAACTACTCTCTCTCACTCTCTCTCAATATCCTATATATTTTTTTTATTTATTTAACATTTTTGTAATGACGTATCATAGTTTTGATAATAAATTGTAAAACTTAATGAGCAGGAGGAAGGTGTTGTTGCTACGTCACTCTCTACATAAACACCGGTGGGATTTAACTTTTGACAAGCACAAGCCTTCGATACCTCATCACTCGCTCGGAGGTCAGCCAAGATTTTGTGGCTGGCCAGGGAAGGATGAGAGCTAGGGTGCTCTGTCTCTACAAACACAACCTCACATACAAACCATTTCCTTACACTATTTGTGGACTGTTTCTGGCAACCCAGTGTCGATTCTGTCATTATTAACTTGATTTTTTTATTTACGTGTGAGAGGCACATACAGAAAAAACACATATAGGAGACCGAACTTATGACGACGTTTCTGTCCCACTTGGAACCGAAACATTGTCCACTAGTTAATAGCCCAAGTTGGACCAAAACTTCGTCATAAGTTTGTTTCTCCTACATGCGGGTTATTTATGTACTGTTCCAGTCACGGTATTGTGCATTTTCATTCTTTAAAAAAATTCAAACGCATTAGCATACATGATACTCAAGCAGGCAAGGCACCACCTACCCAACAACACACAGGAGTCACACGATCCCACTGTCTACCTGTCCTCATCCCAACATGTCATTCTTCAGGTCACCAGCGTCACTCGCACCTCACTCTCCCCCCTCTAAATACTGTCTTTTAAACCTCTGTATGTTAGAAGTGATCAAGATCCCAGGACCGAAACGTTTTCTACTAGTGTTTGGTCAAGTGTCTTTCTAAATCATTCCTCACAAGACTTTAGTCTTACCCTGCTCATTCTGCTCGTCAGTACTCTTAATTCGAGCGCCCCACACATCCCCAAGAACACTGCTTTCCTGTATCAACCCTAAACAAATGCCAATTTCCATCTATCTGTCTTTTTTCAAAGAAATCTCAGTTATTTCTGCATGGCTGTACATGACTGTACACTATTGAAACAACAAGTCCAGAACACAAGTAAACTGAAATCTGTGGGGGTTCACCTTCAGAGTAAACCACCGTTAAAAATCATAAACATGCGCTTTATCCTTGTAAACATGTGTTTTTACCCTCATAAACCCTTGTTTCCCCTTGTAAGCATGTTTTTTTTTCGTAAATAAGTAGTTTTCCCTTGTAAACATGTGTTTTCCCCTTGTAAACATGTGTTTTCCCCTTGTAAACATGTGTTTTCCCCTTGTAAACATGTGTTTCCCCTTGTAAACATGTGTTTTCCCCTTGTAAACATGTGACCTTCCTGGCAGAGACAATGGAAGGAGAATGAAAGCCAGCAATGCAAATCATTTTTTTGCTCTGGTAATACGTACACACATCAGGGTCCAGCTGGACCACTGTCTCTCCCAGCCCAGGGTCCAGCTGGACCACTGTCTCTCCCAGCCCAGGGTCCAGCTGGACCACTGTCTCTCCCAGCCCAGAGTCCAGCTGGACCACTGTCTCTCCCAGCCCAGGGTCCAGCTGGACCACTGTCTCTCCCAGCCCAGGGTCCAGCTGGACCACTGTCTCTCCCAGCCCAGGGTCCAGCTAGGCCACTGTCTCTCCCAGCCCAGGGTCCAGCTGGACCACTGTGTCTCCCAGCCCAGGGTCCAGCTGGACCACTGTCTCTCCCAGCCCAGGGTCCAGCTAGGCCACTGTCTCTCCCAGCCCAGGGTCCAGCTATACCACTGTCTCTCCCAGCCCAGGGTCCAGCTATACCACTGTCTCTCCCAGCCCAGGGTCCAGGTAGACCACTGTCTCTCCAAGCCCAGGGTCCAGCTGGACCAGTCTCTCCCAGCCCAGGGTCCAGCTGGACCACTGTCTCTCCCAGCCCAGGGTCCAGCCGGACCAGTCTCTCCCAGCCCAGGGTCCAGCTGGACCACTGTCTCTCCCAGCCCAGGGTCCAGCTGGACCACTGTCTCTCCCAGCCCAGGGTTCAGCTGGACCAGTCTCTCCCAGCCCAGGGTTCAGCTGGACCACTGTCTCTCCCAGCCCAGGGTCCAGCTGGACCATTGTCTCTCCCAGCCCAGGGTCCAGGTAGACCACTATCTCTCCCAGCCCAGGGTCCAGCTGGACCACTGTCTCTCCCAGCCCAGGGTCCAGGTAGACCACTATCTCTCCCAGCCCAGGGTCCAGGTAGACCACTATCTCTCCCAGCCCAGGGTCCAGCTGGACCACTGTCTCTCCCAGTCCAGGGTCCAGCCGGACCAGTCTCTCCCAGCCCAGGGTCCAGCTGGACCACTGTCTCTCCCAGCCCAGGGTCCAGCTGGACCACTGTCTCTCCCAGCCCAGGGTTCATCTGGACCAGTCTCTCCCAGCCCAGGGTTCAGCTGGACCACTGTCTCTCCCAGCCCAGGGTCCAGCTGGACCATTGTCTCTCCCAGCCCAGGGTCCAGGTAGACCACTATCTCTCCCAGCCCAGGGTCCAGCTGGACCACTGTCTCTCCCAGCCCAGGGTCCAGGTAGACCACTATCTCTCCCAGCCCAGGGTCCAGGTAGACCACTATCTCTCCCAGCCCAGGGTCCAGCTGGACCACTGTCTCACACACACAACAACTATACTACACTGTCAAACAAGAACTGTCTTCACAAACAACACAGTATAATGTCCCCAGAGGTCACTTCCGTCACAAGTCACTAGGTGAAGCACTAGGTACCTCCCACCAAAAATTCAATGGTCGTTTCTTTGTTTTCCGGCGAATATTAGCTGAGATATTGACTGCAGGAGCGAGGTTTCAAGACTCACCATGTCTGCTGTGAAAAGTAACTATGTCTGCTGTGACTTACACTGTCTGACAGACATGCTTCAAGTCACCATGTCTGCTGTGACCTACACTGTCTGACAGACATGCTTCAAGTCACCATGTCTGTTGTGACCTACACTGACAGACATGCTTCAAGTCACCATGTCTGTTGTGACCTACACTGACAAACATGCTTCAAGTCACCATGTCTGTTGTGACCTACACTGTCTGACAGACATGCTTCAAGTCACCATGTCTGTTGTGACCTACACTGTCTGACAGACATGCTTCAAGTCACCATGTCTGTTGTGACCTACACTGTCTGACAAACATGCTTCAAGTCACCATGTCTGTTGTGACCTACACTGTCTGACAGACATGCTTCAAGTCACCATGTCTGTTGTGACCTACACTGTCTGACAGACATGCTTCGAGTCACCATGTCTGCTTGACCTACACTGACAGACGCGTTTCAAGTCATCATGTCTGCTGTGACCTACGCTGACAGACATGTTTCAGGTCATCATGTCTGCTGAGAACCACCCTGTCTGACAGACATACTTCAAGACTCACCCTTGGTAGCTACAAGCCACAACCATCCAGTTCTTCCAGTACTTATGCATCACCTCAAGGCTGAAAAAATACTTCCCAACATCTCTACGTACGTTTATGAAGGTTGTGGTGGAAACTGGCGGGTAAAACGAGGATGTGAGAGTGAAAAAGAGATGTGGATATCCATCAAGGTTAGAGTATTGTTCAGCCAACACTGTGCCAGCCATCACAGCCTTGTGAACCCGCGCACGCATACCTCAGTGAATGAGGACATGTATATGAGACACACACACACACACACGAGCCAAGAGCTGTGACTCGATCCTGCAACCACACGTAGGTGAGTACACACACACTGTGTGTGTGTATATATATATATATATATATATATATATATATATATATATATATATATATATATATATATAAAATTTATATAACCAAGATAGCTGGTAGAAAAAAAGATTGTCAATGTAGAGACAGAAGGAGAGGCGGGGGATCGAACCGAGGTCCTGGCCTGTGGCATGCACAACGCTGTAAGCACACAAGAACCACGCTTCAAGTACCTCTCTTTTTATCTGTCGATTCCCTGAGAGTTCACTTTTATCCCTGTATTAGGGCTGAAGGTATCCTTGAGTGGTGGAGACCAGGTGACCCTCGTGGGGTAGATAGGCTTCAAACCTGATCGACCAGTCCACACACACTAGCGCTCGTCACTTGTCTCCGACTTGTCAAGGGGTGACCCCAACACCAGCAGACCTCACAGTAAGGGGTGACCCTTAACACCAGCAGACCTCACAGTAAGGGGTGACCTTAACAAGACACGTCTTGCCCTTCCCCTGCTCATCCCTTGCTCATTAGTGGTATGTAACCTTGGTATAATGTCCATTGTTAGAGCTGAGCAGCTCAATGCACTCGACCAGGAGTGTGGGGAAGAGGGTAGTGCTACCCTGATGCCCTCTCTCTCAACACCTCTTAACACATTGCTAGAATATAGTGAACAACACTGGTGGTGGTAGTTGTGGTAGTAGTGGTGGGAGTGGTAGTGGTGGTGGGAGTGGTAGTGATGGTGGTAGTGGTACTAGTGGTGGTAGTGGTAGTGGTGGTAGTCAGCACAAGTGTCATAACACACATACAAACACAGGTTTGTGTTATGTGACGGAATATTCACTGTCACTGGTGCTAGCCTGGTCAGCCAGGCTGTTGCTGCTGGCTGCCCGTTGCCTCACATATCCATCACAGCCTGGCTGATCCGGTTCATACCTAGTGAATACCTGGAGGGTGTCCCGGGGGGGAGGGGAGGGTAAATGCCCCCGCGGCCCTAACCTCGATCAAGCCTCGCGGTGGATCAGAGCCTAATCAACCAGGCTGTTACAGCTGGCCATAAGCAAACCAACGTACGAACTCTCACACTCAAGAATACCGAGTGCTGGTTCTAGTGATACTTTTTTTACAAATAAAAAACTCGATGAATCTGGTCCAGGAGCTGAGTGAGCGGTCACGTTTTCAATTTATTTTACGAATTCTATAAGATTAGTAGTGATATCAGTTATATTGTCTCTGCTGTGAGGCATTCACGTGAAATGAAAACAAACAAAAATGGCATTCTCCACTCTGCTTTCATTCAGTGGGTCGATGAACACCGACTCGTAGAATTTCGTTCATTTCGTGTTCACCGTGAGTGTAGGACCCTCAGTTCTTAAGGGTCACCTCACCGTGAGTGTAGGACCCTCAGTTCTTAAGGGTCACCTCACCGTGAGTGTAGGACCCTCAGTTCTTAAGGGTCACCTCACCGTGAGTGTAGGACCCTCAGTTCTTAAGGGTCACCTCACCGTGAGTGTAGGACCCTCAGTTCTTAAGGGTCACCTCACCGTGAGTGTAGGACCCTCAGTTCTTAAGGGTCACCTCACCGTGAGTGTAGGACCCTCAGTTCTTAAGGGTCACCTCACCGTGAGTGTAGGACTCTCAGTTCTTAAGGGTCACCTCACCGTGAGTGTAGGACTCAGTTCTTAAGGGTCACCTCACCGTGAGTGTAGGACCCTCAGTTCTTAAGGGTCACCTCACCGTGAGTGTAGGACTCTTAGTTCTTAAGGGTCACCTCACCGTGAGTGTAGGACTCAGTTCTTAAGGGTCACCTCACCGTGAGTGTAGGACCCTCAGTTCTTAAGGGTCACCTCACCGTGAGTGTAGGACTCAGTTCTTAAGGGTCACCTCACCGTGAGTGTAGGACTCAGTTCTTAAGCGTCACCTCACCTTTGACGGTATATAAGTCTCCACACTGGTGCTCCATCTTCACACTTTTGTTCCAGACTATGGAGCAGAACTCTTCTCCAGGGTGAGGGACTGACCACCTCAAAACTTGGTCTTCAAGGGTGATGGACTGATTACATAGTCTTCACATCTACTGTTTCTGCTGCCTCCTCTGTACTAGACTGAAGAAGCCTACTGTATAGACGAAACGTCTCAGAATAAAGATACCTAACTGATGCACTTGTGTCTTACTTATCAACCTGTCGGTATTGAAACCATACCACGGGTGGGGATAGAACCCGCGGTCAGAGAGTCATACAACTCCAGACCGACGCGTTAGCCACTGGGCCAGCTGGCTAACGCGTCGGTCTGGAGTTACGATTACGTGAGTAATGATGTCGGTATTGTTTACCATTATCATGCTGAGGTGGCTCCTAGCTTGGATCATTATCATGCTGAGGTGGCTCCTAGCTTGGATCATTATCATGCTGAGGTGGCTCCTAGCTTGGATCATTATCATGCTGAGGTGGCTCCTAGCTTGGATCATTATCATGCTGAGGTGGCTCCTAGCTTGGATCATTATCATGCTGAGGTGGCTCCTAGCTTGGATCATTATCATGCTGAGGTGGCTCCTAGCTTGGATCATTATCATGCTGAGGTGGCTCCTAGCTTGGATCATTATCATGCTGAGGTGGCTCCTAGCTTGGATCATTATCATGCTGAGGTGGCTCCTAGCTTGGATCATTATCATGCTGAGGTGGCTCCTAGCTTGGATCTCGCAGGTACGCAAATATTTGGTGTTTCTTGCAATATCCTGGGTCAGTCTTGGTTCCCTCTCAGCTTCTTGTGTCTGCTAACACAGCTAAAGATTTTACTCTAGTCTCAGTTATCTTCCGTTCTGACATTATCAAACACTTCAGTAACCCTTTTTTTCTTCTTATGTACGTTCTTCTACTCTCTCTCTCTCTCTCTCTCTCTCTCTCTCTCTCTCTCTCCACGTGATCTAGGTTACTTCAGTGGTACATATTTAATGGAGACTTTGCTTGTGTGTTGAGTTTTCCCAGGCATTGTGTAACTTGTGTCGCCCTGCGACAACACTGGCGGCCACTCCTCTCTCAAGAGTTTTAAAAAAATATAAAAAAAATCTCTTCACGAGCGTTGTGTTGATCCAGCGGCAGCGACAGCCTGGTTGACCAGGCCGGCACCAGACGAGCCTGGTAGGAGGACCAAGGGTGTGGTGCATACTCAAGTCTTTTACTTAACCTGCTGTTATGAGGAGCTCTACCGTCATGCTGCTACTTTCTTGACTGCACCTCCTTGATCAGTCAGACTGTGATGCCTGCCTCAGACTGCCTGCCCTCCACGTCTTTCCCTCCCTGTACTCCATGTCCCTCCCTGCCCTCCACGTCTTCCTCTCCCTGCCCTCCACGTCTTTCCCTCCCTGCCCTCCACGTCCCTCCCTCCCTGTCCTCCACGTCCCTCCCTCCCTGCCCTCCACGTCCCTCCCTCCCTGCCATCCACGTCCCTCCCTCCCTGCCATCCACGTCCCTCCCTCCCTGTCCTCCACGTCCCTCCCTCCCTGCCATCCACGTCCCTCCCTCCCTGCCCTCCACGTCCCTCCCTCCCTGCCATCCACGTCCCTCCCTCCCTGCCATCCACGTCCCTCCCTCCCTGCCCTCCACGTCCCTCCCTCCCTGCCATCCACGTCAGTCTGAGGTAATCAGCGATGGTGAGGCCACAACCTTCACCAGTCATGATCGCCTGAGGTTGCTCACACTCGTTTGCTTGCACCTGTGTCCACCTAGGTGTGCTTTCATGGGTCGAGACACATGCTTCTGTTGTGCTGGCTGTGGGGAAAGAGTGAAGGTAGTCCTGGCGGTGCGTCGAAGCACTTCAGGCAATGTATTCTATACGTTGTAGTCAAGGTAAGAGATGATTAAAATGATTCAGTTGAAGGAAGTGCTTACCTGCATTATTCTTGGTGTACTCACCTAATTGTGGTTGCAGGGGTCGAGACTCAGCTCCTGGCCCCCGCCTCTGCACTGTCCGCTACTGGGTCTCTGCTCTCCCTGCTCCGTGAGCTCTATCATACCTTGTCTTAAAACTATGTATGGTTCCCGCCTCCACTATATCGTTCGCTAAACTATTCCACTTCCTAACTACTCTATGGCTGAAGATTTGCTTCCTAACATCCCTCTGACTCATCTGAGTCTTCAGCTTCCAGTTGTGTCCCCTTGTTTCTGTGTTTCCTCTCTGGAACATCCTGTCACTATCTACCTTGTCGATTCCCCGCAGTATTTTGTATGTCGTTATCATGTCTCCTCTAACCCTTCTGTCCTCCAGTGTTCTTAGTCCTATTTCCCTCAACCTTTCTTCATAAGGCAGTCCCCTGAGTTGTGGAACTAGCCTTGTCGCAAACCTTTGCACTTTCTCTAATTTCTTGACGTGCTTGACCAGGTGTGGGTTCCAGACTGGTGCTGCATACTCTAGTATGGGCCTGACGTATACGGTATACAGTGTCCTGAACGATTCCTTGTTAAGGTAACGGAACGCTAATCTTAGGTTTGCCAGTCGCCCATATGCTGCCGCGGTTATTTGGTTGATGTGTGTTTCCGGAGACGTGCTTGGTATTATACTCACCCCAAGATCTTTCTCCTTGAGTGAGGTTTGCAGTCTTTGGCCACCTAGCCTATACTCTGTCTGCGGTCTTCTTTAGCCTTCCCCGATCTTCATGACTTTGCATTTAGCGGGGTTAAACTCGAGAAGCCAGTTGCCGGACCACGTGTCCAGCCTGTCCAGGTCTCTTTGTAGTCCTGCATGTGTATGTGTGTGTGTGTGTGTGTGTGTGTGTGTGTGTGTGTGTGTGTGTGTGTGTGTGTGTGTGTGTGTGTGTGTGTGTGTGTGTAAGAGTAGCCACCACTGCTCCAAGAAAGCACTCACACCCCACCAGCACTCCTAACACCTCCCTCACTCGCTCACACCCCACCAGCACTCCTAACACCTCCCTCACTCGCTCACACCCCACCAGCACTCCTAACACCTCCCTCACTCGCTCACACCCCACCAGCACTCCTAACACCTCCCTCACTCGCTAACACCCCACCAGCACTCCTAACACCTCCCTCACTCGCTCACACCCCACCAGCACTCCTAACACCTCCCTCACTCGCTAACACCCCACCAGCACTCCTAACACCTCCCTCACTCGCTCACACCCCACCAGCACTCCTAACACCTCCCTCACTCGCTAACACCCCACCATACATTGCCAGTGTTATGGTTCACCTCGCATACAACCTTCTGCAGGAGAATTCTCAGGCCATAGCAGGGAATTTGCACTTGATTCCCAGCTCATGGGTGAGATGGAGACCACAGCAGACCTCCTGGGTGAGATGGAGACCACAGCAGATCTCCTGGGTGAGATGGAGACCACAGCAGACCTCCTGGGTGAGATGGAGACCACAGCAGACCTCCTGGATGAGATGGAGACCACAGCAGACCTCCTGGGTGAGATGGAGACCACAGCAGACCTCCTGGGTGAGATGGAGACCACAGCAGACCTCCTGGGTGAGATGGAGACCACAGCAGACCTCCTGGGTGAGATGGAGACCACAGCAGACCTCCTGGATGAGATGGAGACCACAGCACACAGCAGACCTCCTGGGTGAGATGGAGGCCACAGCAGACCTCCTGGGTGAGATGGAGACCACAGCAAACCACCTGGGTGAGATGGAGACCACAGCAGACATCCTGGGTGAGATGGAGGCCACAGCAGACCTCCTGGGTGAGATGGAGGCCACAGCAGACCTCCTGGGTGAGATGGAGACCACAGCAGACCTCCTGGGTGAGATGGAGACCACATCAGACCTCCTGGGTGAGATGGAGACCACAGCAGACCTCCTGGGTGAGATGGAGACCACAGCAGACCTCCTGGGTGAGATGGAGACCACAGCAGACCTCCTGGGTGAGATGGAGACCACAGCAGACCTCCTGGGTGAGATGGAGACCACAGCAGACCTCCTGGGTGAGATGGAGACCACAGCAGACATCCTGGGTGAGATGGAGGCCACAGCAGACCTCCTGGGTGAGATGGAGGCCACAGCAGACCTCCTGGGTGAGATGGAGACCACAGCAGACCTCCTGGGTGAGATGGAGACCACAGCAGACCTCCTGGGTGAGATGGAGACCACAGCAGACCTCCTGGGTGAGATGGAGACCACAGCAGACCTCCTGGGTGAGATGGAGACCACAGCAGACATCCTGGGTGAGATGGAGACCACAGCAGACCTCCTGGGTGAGATGGAGACCACAGCAGACCTCCTGGGTGAGATGGAGACCACAGCAGACCTCCTGGGTGAGATGGAGACCACAGCAGACCTCCTGGGTGAGATGGAGACCACAGCAGACCTCCTGGGTGAGATGGAGACCACAGCAGACCTCCTGGGTGAGATGGAGACCACAGCAGACCTCCTGGGTGAGATGGAGACCACAGCAGACATCCTGGGTGAGATGGAGACCACAGCAGACCTCCTGGGTGAGATGGAGACCACAGCAGACCTCCTGGGTGAGATGGAGACCACAGCAGACCTCCTGGGTGAGATGGAGACCACAGCAGACCTCCTGGGTGAGATGGAGACCACAGCAGACCTCCTGGGTGAGATGGAGGCCACAGCAGACCTCCTGGGTGAGATGGAGACCACAGCAGACGTCTTGGGCCCCAGAATTGTGTTTCTCAGTATGACCGTCACACTTCCTGACCCTTGGCCGACATTATTATTACTATTATCATCATCAACTTGTAACTCCACTTCCCTGGATCAAGTCATAATCTTCTTAAAAGCTTGCTCAGTGAACAGATCCTGAGAGAGAAAGAGAGAGAGAGAGAGAGAGAGAGAGAAGAGAGAGAGAGAGAGAGAGAGAGAGAGAGAGAGTTCCACCAAAGCTTCAGTTTATTCCTTAAAATAATTTTTTCTGGCCACATTAACCTCGGGCAGAATAAATCCCTTGTGAAAGAATGTAAGCCGACTTTCTGCCTTTAAGATGTATTTTTCGGCAAGGCGACCACTTTCAGGAATAAATTTCTCTTTATTCTTTGAGTGCGTCTGTGTGTATGAGTGCGTATGTGTGTGTGTGAGAGAGAGAGGGGGCAGTGACCCCCTCCCCCAGGAATCAAGTACAGGTAACCACAGGTGCAAATAAGACGGAAAATATACAAAGGTTTGCATCACAAACAAGTCCTGGAATATTACATGATTACATGGAATATTACCATGGTCACCACCACCCTGGTCACCACCATCCTGGTCACCACAACCCTAGTCACCACCACCCTGGACACCACCACCCTGGACATCACCATCCTTGTCACCACCACCCTGGTCACCACCATCCTGGTCACCACAACCCTAGTCACCACCACCCTGGACACCACCACCCTGGACATCACCATCCTTGTCACCACCACCCTAGTCACCACCACCCTGGTCACCACCACCCTGGTCACCACCATCCTGGTCACCACAACCCTAGTCACCACCACCCTGGACACCACCACCCTGGACATCACCATCCTTGTCACCACCACCCTAGTCACCACCACCCTGGTCACCACCACCCTGGACATCACCATCCTTGTCACCACCACCCTAGTCACCACCACCCTGGTCACCACCACCCTGGTCATCACCATCCTGGTCACCACCACCCTAGTCACCACCACCCTGGTCACCACCACCCTGGACATCACCATCCTTGTCACCACCACCCTAGTCACCACCACCCTGGTCATCACCATCCTGTTCACCACCATCCTGGTCACCACCATCCTTGTCACCACAACCCTTGTCACCACCACCCTGGTCACCACCACTCTGATCACCACCACCCTGGTTACCACCACCCTGGTCACCACCACTCTGATCACCACCACCCTGGTCATCACCACCTGGTCACCATTAGTCGTCCTCCTCCTCCTGTTGTCATCATGTACTGTGACCATCAGAGTACATGATGACAGACGAACAGACAACCAGACTGACAGAGGTGACCGACAGACAGACATGACACACACAGACATTCGAACAGACAGACAGATGTGACAGATGAAAGACGGATGTGACAGACAGACAGATGAGAGAAATAACTCAACACAACTTTATTACACAAGTGACCCTTTAATGACTTTATTACACAAGTGACCCTTTAATGACTTTATTACACAAGTGACCCTTTAATGACTTTATTACACAAGTGACCCTTTAATGACTTTATTACACAAGTGACCCTTTAATGACTTTATTACACAAGTGACCCTTTAATGACTTTATTACACAAGTGACCCTTTAATGACTTTATTACACAAGTGACCCTTTAATGACTTTATTACACAAGTGACCCTTTAATGACTTTATTACACAACCCTTTGTTTATTGCTAAACTTTACTAAATTAACCTTTAATAATAATAATAATAATAATAATAATAATAATAATAATAATGTTTAATTTTATTATTATTATTATTATTATTATTATTATTATTATTATTATTATTATTATTATTATAGGGAAGCAGACGCAGAGGTAGACAAATACAGAGACTGGAAAGAGACGGAAGGACGAATAGAGGGAGGAAAGGAGGAGAGGGAGGTAAGGAAGGAGAGGGAGGTAAGGAAGGAGAGAAGGAAGGGTGTGTGTGGGAGGTCATACAATAACAGTGGTGTGAGAGGGAGGTCAGACAGACCAGCCCCAGGGCATGACAAGCTTGCATCACCCCCCGGGGGCACTGCTGCCCTGGGCAGGGGGGGAAGAGGAGGAGGATGGAGGTGCAGGGAGAGAAGGAAGAGTGAAGAAATGGAAAGTAAAGAGGGAACAAGGGTGGAGAAACAAAAAAAAAGGTGCAAAGGTTACCAACAAAACTAGTCTCATAACCACGTCCTCCAGGTCAGCACTAAAGCAGCAGGGGCCTGGAGATGCCAGGAGCTATACCTCAACCCCAGAACCCTGGAGAAGCCAGGAGCTATACCTCAACCCTAGGACCCTGGAGGGACCAGAAGTTATACCTCAACCTCCAGGACTCTGGAGGGACCAGAAGCTATACCTCAACCCCCCGGACCCTGGAGGGGCCAGGAGCTATACCTCAACCTCCAAAACCCTGGAGGGGCCAGAAGATATACCTCAACCCCTAGGACCCTGGAGGGGCCAGGAGCTATACCTCACCCCCACCCCCCGTCTCGACAGGTAGTGACTGGCTTCCCAGAGATCCGGTTGCGACGGAAATTCCACCCGATTGGTTAAATGTGACGGTCGTGGCGTCACCACCCGTCTGCTGCTGCTCTCCTGATTGGTCAAGCACCTATGACGTCACCCGTCTACTGTTCTGATTGGCCAAACACCTATGACTTC
>WNWK01003259.1:127500-165000 GCA_009830355.1 Cherax destructor
CACAATTAACTAGCCACTACCCTCCACAGGATGGATATGAGGTGCACAATTAACTAGCCATCCACAGGATGGATATGAGGTGCACAATTAACTAGCCATCCACAGGATGGATATGAGGTGCACAATTAACTAGCCATCCACAGGATGGATATGAGGTGCACAATTAACTAGCCACTACCCTCCACAGGATGGATATGAGGTGCACAATTAACTAGCCATCCACAGGATGGATATGAGGTGCACAATTAACTAGCCATCCACAGGATGGATATGAGGTGCACAATTAACTAGCCATCCACAGGATGGATATGAGGTGCACAATTAACTAGCCATCCACAGGATGGATATGTGGTACACGCCACATGTCACTAGTTAATAGTCCAAATCAGACCGAAACGTCGGCGTAAGTTTCCGTCTCCTATTTACGGGTTGTGTATTAAACCTCCTCTATACACCGTCATCTTTTTGTAAATGCAATTGAAAAAAAAAATCATCCAGAATTGACTAGCTGGTACTATGAAGGCCTTTCAACATGTTAATCGATCTTGGATGTACTTTCTCAGTCGCGTTTACAAAAAACAGGTCGAAATATATATATATATAGAAGAGCTTTATGAGAGAGCTGAGTGAAGGCAAGCGTTAACAGACGACTGTTAATAAACAGAATACTGGTCACACATCCATAAACGGAGACTGTCATACAAACAGTAACGTCCGTAAACGGAGATCGTTTGTCATACTAACAGTACATAACTTCATACCTCCCCCCCCCACCAGCCTCCGTACAGTGTCTTCGTGAGGTTCGGGAGGGCGCCGGATGAGCGCTCTCCTCCCGTAACGGCACATCATCGGCCGAGCTGCGCTGCGCACGGCCCTGTGAGTTCCGGTGAGCTCCACTCGTCCTCAAGTTCGTCTTGTGAACGTAAGAAAGAAGGAGCACTGCAGCAAGCCTACTGGCCCGTGCTAGGCAGGTTCAATCTTCCATCAGTAATACCACACGTTCGTTCGTGTTGAATCAGTATTGCCACACGTTTGTTCGTGTTGCATCAGTATTACCACACGTTCGTGCTCCTTGAATCAGTATTACATAACCCTGGCTGTGGATACATAATCCCTGACTCTGGATACATAATCCATAAACACTAAATCCTTAGAGAAACTTTTGTCTGTCCAAATTGAGGGTGACAACCTCGCTGACATGACTCAACAAGGATTCCCTATCCTCCATCCTCCCACCTCCCTGTCCTCCACCTAGCCACCTCCCTGCTCCTCTCAGGGGAAACACCTGTATTCACTAGCCTTGAGGGATGGAAGGGGACGTGCCTGGAGGGCTGGATGGGGCTAGGAGGAGAGGCCAGGGGCTAGACTGATTGTCTTTCCCAGGCCATTGTGCACGAAGGTCTGATCCTATATTATACTGAGGTCTCAGACCGCAGTCTGCAACACCGTTAGGTCCCAGACCAGGACTTCAGTTTTATAATAATAATAATAATAATAATAATAATAATAATAATGATAATAATAATAATAATAATATTTATTTCTACAAGTACACGATACAACTTATACAGACCATAGCTGACATCAATGACATACTATATAGAAAGCCCCTGGTTATCTACCTGGATGGTATTCCGGGGTCAACGCCCCAGCTGCCTGGTCCATGACCAGGCCTCGCGGTGGATCAGGGCCTAATCAACCAGGCTGTTATTGCTGGCCACACGTAGTCCAACGTATGAACCACAGCCCGGCTGATCGGTTACTAACTTTAGGTATCTGTCCAGCTCCCTCTTGAAGACAGCCAGGGGTCTATTGGTAATTCCCCTTATGGCTGGTGGGAAGCTGTTGAACAGTCTTGGGCCCCGAACACTTACTGTGTTTTCTCTTGAACATCTTGGAGGTTCTATCAAGAGGTTCACATATACAAAAACACAACAGGTGAGTTCTATTAGGTAAGTGGACACAGATACAACTAAAGTGACAAAGCTCCTGGAGAGCGAGACGTTGCCACAATAAAATGTCGCACCAGTTGCATTTGTGTCCTTGATATACCTTTGATGAGTTTCGAGAGTTTTTCTACTCCCGGAGCCCGGCCATGGACCAGGCTCGTCTGGTGCTAGCCTGGTCCTCCAGGCTGCTGCCGGTAATCTACAGATAGTTTCAGTAAGTCAGTGAACATGCGCGACTCTAACACACAGGCAACATTCTCCTTGCTGCCTGCAGCGCTCTAACATGCAGGCAACCCTCTCACTGTTGTCTCGACTCATAGATGGCTAGATAGATGGATGGATAGGAAGCTGGATGGGTGATCAGAGGGATAGAGGGAGGAGTGGAGGGTGAGGGGGCTGGCAGCACTTGGGTACAAGATGGGCGTATCTGTCTTACAAGCAACGGTGGGAAAGTTTAGTGAAAGGTTGTGGCTTGCACTGCCCCTCAGTGTTGGGCACGATGAGTCAATATTGTGGAACAGTGACTCAGTACTTGGGCACAGTAACTCAGTATTGAGCACAGTGACTCAATACTGGGCACGACGAGTCAATGTCGGGTAGTCGTCTCCTGTATCCTCAACACAGGAGACGACTACTGCACGACTGGTCGTCGTGGTCGAGGTCGTCATGAGAGGCAGGTTCCAGCAGCGACACACAAACACTCTCTCACACAAAGAGGGAAAATAATTTTAAGTATGGCAAGAAATCGCTCTGAAAACACCCATTGCTTCACAGTTTCCGGCCTTGAGCGCCGCCCTGCCACGTCTAGCCTCTCTATCCTCTACCCATCTATTACCTAACAACTATTTCCTCGACCGTCAATTCCTCACAGGACCACTTGGCGTCCGGACCACTGGAGACCATGGAACAACCCTTAAGAAATTTTTGAGAAATCTTGACAGAACAATGAGTATATGTGGCAGCCTGTGGCCTTGTGGCAGGACTTCTGGGGTACTGGGTGTGTGTGTGTCAGGGGTACTGGGGGAAGTGTCTGGGGTATTGGGGGAAGTGTCTGGGGATAGCAAAACACCTTCTATGGCTACCCAGCATCATCACCACTCACTGACCACCAGCATCACCACTCACTGACCACCAGGATCACCACTCACTGACCACCAGCATTACCACTCATCACCACCACTCACTGACCACTAGCATCACCACTCACTGACTACCAGCATCACCACTCATCACCACCACTCACTGACCACCAGCATCACCACCAGTCCACACATTACACACCAAACATTCCTCTAGACAGTGACAGAGGGAGGGGGAGAGCGAGAGGGAGAGAGAGGTAATACCACCCACACAAGAGGGAGGGGGAGAGCGAGAGGGAGAGCGAGAGGGAGAGAGAGTGAGGTAATACCACCCACACAAGAGGGAGATGACGAGACACCATCATTACAAGTCATCACCAGCACCCATGACACTTACTAATGTACTCTTTACATTATTTATAGGCATTATTACTCTAACTATAAGTATTTAAAAAACTGTAATGGAAATTTTAATTGAATAAAATAATAATAATAATAATTATTATTATTATTATTGTGATTATTACCAATGTTAATAAATTAAAAATAAGGCAGTGTATTTTAGAGAGACAAAGAATGTGACAAAGATAGCTCTCACAAAGACCGGGTACAACAACAAACCTTCGTCGTGGCAACGTTTCGAAAACCTTGACACAAGGCTTGTGGTGCACACATTTCTGTCTTAATACTTGACGACTAGCACCACTTTCACCCAAACTTGGCCTTGATAGTAGGTAGTCAGTCCCTCTGCCTTGATAGTAGGTAGTCAGTCCATCAGCCTTGATGGTAGGTAGTCAGTCTCTCAGCCTTGATAGTAGGTAGTCAGTCCCTCTGCCTTGATAGTAGGTAGTCAGTCTCTCAGCCTTGATAGTAGGTAGTCAGTCCCTCTGCCTTGATAGTAGGTAGTCAATCTCTCAGCCTTGATAGTAGGTAGTCAGTCCCTCTGCCTTGATAGTAGGTAGTCAATCTCTCAGCCTTGATAGTAGGTAGTCAGTCCCTCTGCCTTGATGGTTGGTAGTCAGTCTCTCAGCCTTGATAGTAGGTAGTCAGTCCCTCTGCCTTGATGGTAGGCAGTCAATCTCTCAGCCTTGATAGTAGGTAGTCAGTCCTTCAGTCATGATAGAAGGTAATCAGTCCCTCAGCCTTGATAGAAAGTAGTCATTCCATCAGCCTTGATAGAAGGTAATCAGTCCCTCAGTCTTGACAGAAGGTAATCAGTCCCTCGGTCTTGACAGAAGGTAATCAGTCCCTCAGTATTGACAGAAGGTAATCAGTCCCTCAGTATTGACAGAAGGTAATCAGTCCCTCAGTCTATTAATACAAATAAAAAATAATTCCTGCTCACCACAGTGTCCTGACTCCTTCCCAAGGACAATCTTACCTGCAAAAAATAAACAAAAAATAAACACAAACTTATTACAAAAACAAGAAAATCATTCAACAGAAAAACAAGAAAAACAACAACATCAAAGTCACACTTCAAGCCAATAAACAAATCTGAATTATTGGAATTTTTCTGAAAAAAAGTATTCTTATACCTTCTTATTGGGAGTTTAATATATTATACTTTTTATTTCAAATAAGTCAGTCTTCTCTGAATGCTTGCCTGGTCAATATTATTTGCTGTTGGACTGTGCCTAACTTTATTATTATTATTACTGTTGATTTACGTGAATATTTGTCAGTTTCTATTATTATATATTTAACTGGTTCCAGCCTTTTTGATTATTTTCTTTAATTTTTTCATCATTATTATTAGTCGGTTTGACCCCAGAATATATGAATGGCTCCAGTACCTTGGTTAAACCCACGGCACTCCCTCCTCACATTATTACACTTTCAGCACAAAGGGCTCAAATTAAGTTTTATGAAAAAAATACCAAAATAAATACATTATTGTTGTTGCTATTATTATTATTATTATTATTATTATTATTTTATTATTATAATAATCATTATTATTTTATTATTATTATTATTATTATTATTATTATTTTATTATTATAATAATAATTATTATTTTATTATTATTATTATTTTATTATTATAATAATAATTATTATTATTTTATTATTATTATTATTATTATAATTACTATATTTTATTATTTTTCTTTAATTATTTTCATCATTATTATTATTAGTCAGGTTTGATCCAAGAATATATGAATGGCTCCAGTACCTTGGATTAAAAACCCGGTCACTCCCTCCTCAATTATGAGACCTACGACAGCAAAGCAAAGAGGTCAAATTAAGATGCGACGAGTTAATTACGGACCTTTTAATACAAGAGTAACCTGCTTAAAACGACCATGTAAGAGGAACTTATATAAAGTGACCATGTAAGAGAACCCTACATAAAGTGACCATGTAAGAGGAACCTACATAAAGTGACCATGTAAGAGGAACTTATATAAAGTGACCATGTAAGAGGACCCTACATAAAGTGACCATGTAAGAGGAACCTACATAAAGTGACCATGTAAGAGGAACTTATATAAAGTGACCATGTAAGAGGACCCTACATAAAGTGACCATGTAAGAGGAACTTATATAAAGTGACCATGTAAGAGGACCCTACATAAAGTGACCATGTAAGAGGAACCTACATAAAGTGACCATGTAAGAGGAACTTATATAAAGTGACCATGTAAGAGGACCCTACATAAAGTGACCATGTAAGAGGAACCTACATAAAGTGACCATGTACGAGGAACCTATTTAAAGTGACCATGTAAGAGGACCCTACATAAAGTGACCATGTAAGAGGAACCTACATAAAGTGACCATGTACGAGGAACCTATTTAAAGTGACCATGTAAGAGGAACCTACTTAGTGACCATGTAAGAGGAACTTATATAAAGTGACCATGTAAGAGGACCCTACATAAAGTGACCATGTAAGAGGAACCTACATAAAGTGACCACACCCTGGCTAACACTGTGACCTTATTCTCTGTCTCAGTCTTTGTCTTACGAGAGATTTCAACAGGGACAGGATACCAATCCAAGGGTAAGATGGTGGTGGTAGTGGTCTCGGTGGTGATGATGGTGGTGGTAGTTGTGGTGGTGGTAGTGGTGGAGATGGTAGTGGTAGTGGTGGTGGTCACTGTGGTGGTAATGGTGGTAGTGGTTTTGGTCACGGTGGTGGTAGTGGTGGTGATGGTGGTAGTGGTGGTGGTAGTGGTGGTGGTAGTGATGGTGGTAGTGGTGGTGGTCACGGTGGTGGTGGTGGTAGTAACTACCCACTCATCCACTTATCCACCTACTCAGTCTGGCACCAACACTTACACCCACACTTTGTACACAGGAGCCTCCACCCAGTGACTGCTTCTTGTAATGTACACACACACACACACACACACACACACACACACACACACAGCCTCGGTGGTCTAGTGGTAAAGCTCTCGCTTCACGCACGGAGGGCCGGGTTCTATTCCCGACGGGGCGGAAACATTTCAAGTGTTTCCTCACACACACACTCACACACATACAACAGGCCTAGTGTCAAATCGACATGTGCCTAGGACAAAATGGTAACTAACACACACACACACAGACGCAACACACACACACACACAGACGCACACACACACACACACACACGACACACACACACAGAGCCACACACACACACACATACACACACACACACAGCACACAAGCACACACACACACACACACACACACACACACACACACATCAATAAAGAGATGAGTGGTTCTCCGCATATTCCTGAACTGTAAGAAAGCTTTTGATATTGTATTACAAGAGACACTGATGAGAGAGAGAGAGAGAGAGAGAGAGAGAGAGGAGAGAGAGAGAGAGAGAGAGAGAGAGAGAGAGAGAGAGAGAGAGAGAGAGAGATGGAAGGGAAGACAGAAGAGAACGAGACAGAGGCAGAGAGAGAAGAGATCGGGCAAAAGAAAGATCTGGAGAGAGAGGTGACTGGAGTCCTCACCCGAGTGACAGATCTGCATGCAGGAAGATCTTTCCACGACCAATACAGGTCCATGGCAGAAGGCTCCTGGACAGGAAGGCTGGAGACAGAGTGGACAGGAGGCTGGAGACAGAGTGGACAGGGAGGCTGGAGACAGAGTGGACAGGGAGGCTGGAGACAGAGTGGACAGGGAGGCTGGAGACAGAGTGGACAGGAGGCTGGAGACAGAGTGGACAGGGAGGCTGGAGACAGAGTGGACAGGGAGGCTGGAGACAGAGTGGACAGGGAGGCTGGAGACAGAGTGGACAGGAGGCTGGAGACAGAGTGGACAGGAAGGCTGGAGACAGAGTGGACAGGAGGCTGGAGACAGAGTGGACGGGAGGCTGGAGACAGAGTGGACAGGGAGGCTGGAGACAGAGTGGACAGGGAGGCTGGAGACAGAGTGGACAGGGAGGCTGGAGACAGAGTGGACAGGGAGGCTGGAGACAGAGTGGACAGGGAGGCTGGAGACAGAGTGGACAGGGAGGCTGGAGACAGAGTGGACAGGGAGGCTCTAGCAAGGAAGGAGAGGCGGGAAGGGAACAAGGAAGGCAAGTGAGTCTGAGGCAGAGTGACATTAGGAAATACTTTTTCAGCCTCACTGGGATGAATACCTGAAGGATGCTTCCAGGGGGTCAACGCTCCCCAGGCCGTTCAGCGATCAGGCCTTCTGGTGGGACAAGACCTGATCAACCAGGTTGTTACTGTTGGCCGCAAGCAGTCCAACGTGCGAACCACAGCCCGGCTGATCAGGAATTGATTTTTAAGAACTTGTCCAGTTCCATCTTCAAGACAGACAGAGATTTGCTGGTATCATCACCACCTACACCATCACCATCTACACCATCACCACCTACACCATCACCATCTACACCATCACCACCTACACCATAACCACCTACACCATCACCACCTACACCATCACCATCTACACCATCACCATCTACACCATCACCACCTACACCATCACCACCTACACCATCACCACCTACACCATCACCATCTACACCATCACCATCTACACCCTCACCACCTACACCATCACCACCTACACCATCACCATCTACACCATCACCATCTACACCATCACCATCTACACCATCACCATCAACACCATCACCACCTACACCATCACCATCTACACCATCACCATCTACACCATCACCATCTACACCATCACCACCTACACCATCACCATCTACACCATCACCATCTACACCATCACCATCTACACCATCACCATCTACACCATCACCATCTACACCATCACCATCTACACCATCACCATCACCATCTACACCATCACCATCTACACCATCACCATCTACACCATTACCATCTACACCATCACCATCTACACCATCACCATCTACACCATCACCACCTACACCATCACCATCTACACCATCACCATCTACACCATCACCATCTACATCATCACCATCTACACCATCACCATCTACATCATCACCATCTACACCATCACCATCTACACCATCACCATCACCACCTACACCATCACCATCTACACCATCACCACCTACACCATCACCACCTACACCATCACCTACACCATCACCACCTACACCATCACCATCTACACCATCTACACCATCACCACCTACACCATCACCACCTACACCATCACCATCTACACCATCACCACCTACACCATCACCACCTACACCATCACCACCTACACCATCACCACCTACACCATCACCACCTACACCATCACCATCTACACCATCACCATCTACACCATCACCATCTACACCATCACCATCTACACCATCACCAACTTTTACTGCAGAACATAAACCATCAGAATGGGTCACAACCATTCCTTTACCCTCCTACATCATATCCCCTCTTCCTCTCCCTCCCCTCCTATCATCTTCCTCTCCCTCCCCTCCTATCATCTTCCTCTCCCTCCCCTCCTATCATCTTCCTCTCCCTCCCCTCCTATCATCTTCCTCTCCCTCCCCTCCTATCATCTTCCTCTCCCTCCCTCCTATCATCTTCCTCTCCCTCCCTCCTATCATCTTCCTCTCCCTCCCTCCTATCATCTTCCTCTCCCTCCCCTCTATCATCTTCCTCTCCCTCCTCTCCTATCATCTTCCTCTCCCTCCCCTCCTATCATCTTCCTCTCCCTCCCTCCTATCATCTTCCTCTCCCTCCCTCCTATCATCTTCCTTTCCCTCCCCTCCTATCCTCTTCCTCCTCCTCCCTTCGTCTTCAGGCCCCTTACATACTTCTCTTTCTTCTCTTCTTTTTCCCCTTCCCATCCTCTTCTCTCCTCCTCTTACCCAGCTTCTCCTCCTCCTCCTCTTTTCCATCATCTTTCTCCATTCCTCCTCTTCTTCCCTCTTCTTCCTCCTTTTTCTCTTACTTTTCATCCTTCCCTTCATTCTCTCTCTTTGTTCTCGCTCCAAGGATCAACACCGCCCCCCTCCCCTCACCCCCGCCCCCCTTCACCCCTCACCAGCCCCTTCCGCCATTCATTCCATTTTCTTGCCAACTTCCAATATTTCTATTTCTGTCCTTTCAACTCTCCCTCCCCAACCAGACACCCCCCCTCCACTACCAGTCACCCTTCTCTCCCTCTCCCCAACCAGACACCCTCCCCCTCCACTACCAGTCACCCTTCTCTCCCTCTCCCCAACCAGACACCCTCCCCCTCCACTACCAGTCACCCTTCTCTCCCTCTCCCCAACCAGACACCCTCCCCTCCACTACCAGTCACCCTTCTCTCCCCTCCCCAACCAGACACCCTCCCCTCCACTACCAGTCACCCTTCTCTCCTCTCCCCAACCAGACACCCTCCCCTCCACTACCAGTCACCCTTCTCTCCTCTCCCCAACCAGACACCCTCCCCTCCACTACCAGTCACCTTTCTCTCCCTCTCCCCAACCAGACACCCTCCCCCTCCACTACCAGTCACCCTTCTCTCCCCTCCCCAACCAGACACCCTCCCCTCCACTACCAGTCACCCTTCTCTCCCTCTCCCCAACCAGACACCCTCCCCTCCACTACCAGTCACCCTTCTCTCCCTCTCCCCAACCAGACACTCTCCCCTCCACTACCAGTCACCTCTCTCCCCCTCCCCAACCAGACACTCTCCCCTCCACTACCAGTCACCCTTCTCTCCCTCTCCCCAACCAGACACCCTCCCCTCCACTACCAGTCACCCTTCTCTCCCTCTCCCCAACCAGACACTCTCCCTCCACTACCAGTCACCCTTCTCTCCCTCTCCCCAACCAGACACCCTCCCCTCCACTACCAGTCACCCTTCTCTCCTCTCCCCAACCAGACACCCTCCCCTCCACTACCAGTCACCCTTCTCTCCCTCTCCCCAACCAGACACCCTCCCCTCCACTACCAGTCACCTCTCTCCCCTCCCCAACCAGACACCCTCCCCCTCCACTACCAGTCACCCTTCTCTCCCTCTAACCAACCAGACACCCTCCCCCTCCACTACCAGTCACCCCTCTCTCCCTCTAACCAACCAGACACCCTCCCCTCCACTACCAGTCACCCCTCTCTCCCTCTCCCCAACCAGACACCCTCCCCTCCACTACCAGTCACCCTTCTCTCCCTCTAACCAACCAGACACCCTCCCCTCCACTACCAGTCACCCTTCTCTCCCTCTAACCAACCAGACACCCTCCCCCTCCACTACCAGTCACCCCTCTCTCCCTCTCCCCAACCAGACACCCTCCCCTCCACTACCAGTCACCCTTCTCTCCCTCTAACCAACCAGACACCCTCCCCTCCACTACCAGTCACCTCTCTCCCCCTCCCCAACCAGACACCCTCACCCTCCACTACCAGTCACCCCTCTCTCCCTCTCCCCAACCAGACACCCTCCCCTCCACTACCAGTCACCTCTCTCCCCGTCCCCAACAAGACACCCTTCCCCTCCACTACCACTCACCCCTCTCTCCTTCCCCCTCCACTACCAGTCACCTCTCTCCCCATCCACTACCAGACACCCTTCCCCTCCACTACCAGTCACCTCTCTCTTCCTCTCCCCAAACAGACACCCTCCCCTCCACTACAAGTCACCCTTCTCTCCCTCTCCCTCTCCCCAACCAGACACCCTCCCTCCACTACCAGTCACCCCTCTCTCCCTCTCCCCAACCAGACACCCTCCCCTCCACTACCAGTCACCTCTCTCCCCTCCCCAACCACACCCTCCCCCTCCACTACGAGTCACCTCTCTCCCCTCCTCAACCAGACACCCTTCCCCTCCACTACCAGTCACCTCTCTCCCCCTCCCCAACAAGACACCCTTCCCCCTCCACTACCAGTCACCCTCTCTCCTTCCCCCTCCACTACCAGTCACCTCTCTCCCCATCCACTACCAGACACCCTTCCCCCTCCACTACCAGTCACCTCTCTCTCTTCCTCTCCCCAACAGACACCCTCCCCCTCCACTACCAGTCACCCTTCTCTCCCTCTCCCCAACCAGACACCCTCCCTCCACTACCAGTCACCCCTCTCTCCTCTCCCCAACCAGACACCCTCCCCTCCACTACCAGTCACCTCTCTCTCCCTCCCCAACCAGACACCCTCCCCCTCCCCTCCACTACGAGTCACCTCTCTCCCCTCCTCAACCAGACACCCTTCCCCTCCACTACCAGTCACCTCTCTCCCCTTCCTCAACCAGACACCCTTCCCCTCCACTACCAGTCACCTCTCTCCCCTCCACTACCAGTCACCTCTCTCCCCCTCCTCAACCAGACACTCTTCCCCCTCCACTACCAGTCGCCTCTCTCTTCCCTCCCCAACCAGACACCCTCCCCCTCCACTACAGTCACCTCTCTCCCTCCTCAACCAGACACCCTTTCCCTCCACTACCAGTCACCTCTCTCCCTTCCTCAACCAGACACCCTTCCCCTCCACTACCAGTCACCTCTCTCCCCCTCCACTCCTGTCACCTCTCTCCCCTTCCTCAACCAGACTCCTTCCCCCTCCCTACCAGTCACCTCTCTCCCCCTCATCAACCAGACACCCTCCCCCTCCACTACCAGTCACCTCTCTCCCCCTCCACTACCTGTCACCTCTCTCCCCCTCCTCAACCAGACTCCCTTCCCCCTCCACTACCAGTCACCTCTGTCCCCTCCCCAACCAGACACCCTCCCCTCCACTACCAGTCACCTCTCTCCCCTCCACTACCTGTCACCTCTCTCCCCTCCTCAACCAGACTCCCTTCCCCCTCCACTACCAGTCACCTCTCTCCCCCTCCCCAACCAGACACCCTTTCCCCTCCACTACCAGTCACCTCTCTCCCCCTCCACTACCTGTCACCTCTCTCCCCCTCCTCAACCAGACTCCCTTCCCCCTCCACTACCAGTCACCTCTCTTCCCCTCCCCAACCAGACACCCTCCTCCCCCCCTCTCTAGGCTAGAATACTGCTGTACACTAACAGCCCCATTCAAGGCAGGTGAAATAAATCAAGAAAATGTAGAGAGAACCTTCCCTCCAAGTATAAGTTCTGGGAAAGTTTGGAGTCCTCTGAGCTGTACTCCCTGGAGCGCAGGCGAGAGAGATACATCATAATCTACAACTGGAAAAGCCTAGAGGGACTGGTCCCAAAACTACACACAGAAATCACTCCCTAATGAAGCAAAAGACTTGGCAGACGATGCAACATACCCCCAGTGAAAAGTAGGGGCGCCATTACTACACAATAAGTGTCCGGGGCCCAAGACTGTTCAACAGCCTCCCACCAGCCATAAGGGGAATTACCAATAGATCCCTGGTTGTCTTCAAGAGGGAGCTGGACAGATACCTAAAGTCAGTAACCGATCAGCCGGGCTGTGGTTCATACGTTGGACTACGTGCGGCCAGTAGTAACAGCCTGGTTGATTAGGCCCTGATCCACCGTGATGCCTGGTCACGGGGGCGTTGACCCCCGGAATACCCTCCAGGTAGTAAAGGGTAAGAGGATGACTACCAGTCATCCTCTTCCTCTTTACTACCAGTCATGTTCTTTACTACCAGTCATGTTCTTTACTACCAGTCATGCTCTTTACTACCAGTCATGCTCTTTACTACCAGTCATGTTCTTTACTACCAGTCATGTTCTTTACTACCAGTCATGCTCTTTACTACCAGTCATGCTCTTTACTACCAGTCATGCTCTTTACTACCAGTCATGCTCTTTACTACCAGTCATGCTCTTTACTACCAGTCATGCTCTTTACTACCAGTCATGTTCTTTACTACCAGTCATGCTCTTTACTACCAGTCATGCTCTTTACTACTAGTCATGCTCTTTACTACCAGTCATGCTCTTTACTACCAGTCATGCTCTTTACTACCAGTCATGCTCTTTACTACCAGTCATGTTCTTTACTACCAGTCATGTTCTTTACTACCAGTCATGCTCTTTACTACCAGTCATGCTCTTTACTACCAGTCATGCTCTTTACTACCAGTCATGCTCTTTACTACCAGTCATGTTCTTTACTACCAGTCATGTTCTTTACTACCAGTCATGTTCTTTACTACCAGTCATGCTCTTTACTACCAGTCATGTTCTTTACTACCAGTCATGTTCTTTACTACCAGTCATGTCTTTACTACCAGTCATGTTCTTTACTACCAGTCATGTTCTTTACTACCAGTCATGTTCTTTACTACCAGTCATGTTCTTTACCTACCAGTCATGTCTTAGTAGCTTTTACTACCAGTCATGTTCTTTACTACCAGTCATGTTCTTTACTACCAGTCATGTTCTTTACTACCAGTCATGTTCTTTACTACCAGTCATGCTCTTTACTACCAGTCATGCTCTTTACTACCAGTCATGTTCTTTACTACCAGTCATGTTCTTTACTACCAGTCATGTTCTTTACTACCAGTCATGTTCTTTACTACCAGTCATGCTCTTTACTACCAGTCATGTTCTTTACTACCAGTCATGCTCTTTACTACCAGTCATGCTCTTTACTACCAGTCATGTTCTTTACTACCAGTCATGCTCTTTACTACCAGTCATGCTCTGACTAGTCTGTGCTAATACTTGACTTCCACATTAACACACACAATGGTCACACCTGAGTCACCGTGTGTGTGTGTGTGTGTGTGTGTGTGTGTGTGTGTGTGTGTGTGTGTGTGTGTGTGTGTGTGTGTGTGTGTGTGTGTGTGTGTGTTACAAGCCCAGACACTGAGGGTTTAAGAAGTGATCCCAGACACTCCGGGATGCTGGGAATGACCTCAGCAACTCTCCTCATAGCGCACCTGAACACAAGTGTTGGAAGTTTCAAGCCAACTGGATGAGGCGTTCTCGAGCTATGAGCGAAATAAAATTGAAAAAAAAAAATAAAGAAATTAAAAATAAACACTCAGTTCTCTTTAAGAAGCATTATAGAGGGAGGGAAGGAAGAAGGGAGGGAGGCAAGGAGAGAAGGAAGAAGGGAGGGAGGCAGGGAGAGAAGGAAGAAGGGAGGGAGGCAGGGAGAGAAGGAAGAAGGGAGGGAGGCAGGGAGAGAAGGAAGAAAGGAGGGAGGTAGGGAGGGAAGAAGGGAGGGATGGGGGAAAGTTGGGAGGAAGGAAGAAATGAGATAGGGAGGGAAGGAAGAAGGTACGTAGGGAGGGAATGAAGGAAGGAGGGAGGTAGAAAGGTTGGTAGGGAAGAAAGAAGGGAGGTAGGGAGGGAGGGGGGAAGGAAGAAAGGAGGGAGGTAGGGGGGAAGGAAGAAAGGAGGGAGGTAGGGAGGGAGGCTGTCAGTTTATCAAGGCTATAATCTTATATATCAAGAGGGAATAGCAAGAGGCACGGCTAACCTGATTTATAGTCCGTGAGGGAGATGGGACGAGAGGGGCAAGACAGAAGGAGGAGGGAGGGAAGGAAGGAAGGAAGGAAGGAAGGAAGGAAATAAGGAAGGAGAGAATATGTTCGTCCAAACTAGCCCAGATGGTTCTCAGTAGACACACAGATGGCAATTACGTAGATGGAATGATGTAGGTAGGTGGAGAGAGAACATAGATGGAGATCCATCAGGAAGAAAAAAAAGAAGGAAGGAAGGAAGGAAGGAAGGAAGGAAGGAAGGAAGGAAGGAAGGAAGGAAGGAAGGAAGGAAGGAAGGAAGGAAGGAAGGAAGGAAGGAGTATGTAAAGTTTACAAGTAACACGTTCATTAATTTTTGAGGTAAAATATGTACACACACACACACACACACACACACACATTTTATGCATGTACATATACATACACACATGCATAATCATACACACCTACATACACATCCTTCATACATATTTTTACCTATGCTATACCTGTGATGAGTTTCGTGAGCTGTTCAACTCCTGCAGGTGGGTGCTGGGCCAGGCTAGCCTGGTCAACCAAGCTGTTGCTGCTGGTGGCCACCTGGTCCAACATATCCATCATAACTTGTCTTCTAACAGAACAAGAATGTTCTTCAGCCTGAATAACTGCTAACTTTCAGAGTCAATAACAATAACATTTACTCTCAGAGTGTCACATCTCACACACTCACCTTCTCCTCTTCTTCCTCTTCCTCCTCCTGTTCCACCTACTCTTCCTCTTCCTTCTCCTCCTTCACATTTCAAGACTCTGATCAATCCTACATACATACACACATACACACACATACAAGGTGGACAGAGACAGGATGTTCCAGAGATGGGACACAGCAACAAGGGGACACAGTTGGAAGTTGAAGACTCAGATGAGTCACAGGGATGTTAGGAAGTATTTCTTCAGTCAGAGAGTTGTTAAGGAAGTGGAATAGTCTGGGAAGTGATGTAGTGGAGGCAGTATCCATACACAGCTTTAAGAAGAGGTACGATAAAGCTCATGGAGCAAGGAGAGAGTGGACCTAATAGCGACCAGCGAAAAGGCGGGGCCAGGAGCAATGATTCGACCCATGCAACCACAATTAGGTGAGTACAAACACACATACATTCATGCATACATACACACACACATACATGCATACATCACACATACATGCATACATACACACACATATATGCATAAATACACACACACACACACACACACACACACACACACACGAGAGGACCTAGTAGCAATCAGTGAAGAGGCGGGGCCAGGAGCTATGACTCGACCCCTGCAACCACAAATAGGTGAGTACAAATAGGTGAGTACGTACCCCGATGGCATGGTGGCTAGCGCTCTTGCTTCACGCACGGAGGGCCCGGGTTCAATTCCCGGCGGGGCCGAAACATTTCAGTGTTTCGTTACACACACACACACACACACACACATACAACAGGTCTAGTGTCTAATCGACATGTGCCTAGGACAAAATGGTAACTAACTCACATGCATACACACATACATACATACATACAGCGGGTACAGATTAATCTGGCGGTAAATCCCCCTTCATCCTCCCCCCCACCCCAGCACAACAGCTGGACAAGGAACGAGTCTCCGCCGCCGCCATCAGGCTCGCTGGCTAGCCAAAACAAAAACAAAAGCAGTGGAGACCGCTTCTCTGAGCGCTTTTGTGAGAGATATTTGAAAACGATAGAGGGTAACCCTCACAGTAAAACAAAAACAATCACAAAAACACAGGAGAAATAGAGGAACAAATGAAGGAAAAAAATTTTTTTGAGAGGGGGAGAGGGAGTGAGTGGTGATCCAGGGAGAGTGAGTGGTGATCCAGGGAGAGTGAGTGAATGGTGATCCAGGGAGAGTGAGTGAATGGTGATCCTGGGAGAGTGAGTGGTGATCCAGTGAGAGTGAGTGGTGATCCAGGGAGAGTAAGGGGCGATCCACAAAGAGAGAGGGAGTAGTGATCCAGGAAGAGGTAGTGAGTGGTGATCCAGGGAGAGGAAGAGTGGTGATCGAGGGAGAGTGAGTGGCGATTCAGGGAGAGAGAGGGAGTGGTGATCCAGGGAGAGAGGTAGTGGTGATCCAGGGAGAGAGGTAGTGAGTGGTGATTCAGGGAGAGAGAGTGAGTAGTGATCAAGGGAGAGGTAGTGAGTGGTGATCCAGTACCAGTCTCCAGGTCTTCGCCAGGTCTTAACGGGACCTGGGTGATCTGGTCTGGAATACCTTCTCAGAATCTGGTTCGCTCAGTCAGTTCCTCCCTCTCAATTATTTTCATATAGTACAAACATTTCTGGCCGAGAGATGTCGCTCTCTCACTTGAGCTCTTTCTCTGAGTGAACACTAAGTGAACACTATCTAAATGAGCACTAAGTGAACACTAAATGAATACTAAGTGAACACTAAATGAACACTACGTGAACACTAATAGTGTTCACGTAGTGAATCAAACTCCCTCTCCCTCTCTCTCTCTCTCTCTCTCTCTCCTCCCTCTCTCCTTCCCACTCTGATTAGTGTTGAAGAGGAGCGTTGCATGACACGTTACATTATTGCAAAGTGGAACACCTGTTGCAGGGAAAATGGTTTGCACTGTCCAGGACAAGGTGTGTGTGTGTGTGTTGATACGGGAATCCATATTAAGACACGACAGATGACCTTACCGTTTAAGACAAAGGTTAGAAGTGGTTAAATGAACTTACCACTACTGGGAGTAGCATAGCTCCTGTCTACCCACCAGACCAACCAGGCTGGGGTGGATATGTGGGGCTGCGGGCCACCAGCAGCAACAGCCTGGTTGACCAGGCAAGCACCAGACGAGCCCGGCCATGGGCCAGGCTCGTCTGGTGTTAGCCTGGTCAACCATCAAAGGTATATCAAAGGAGGTAAGATCAGACCAACAGAACCACGAGAAGAGAGAGAGAGAGAGAGAAGAGAGAGAGAGAGAGAGAGAGAGAGAGAGAGAGAGAGAGAGAGAGAGAGAGAGAGAGAGGAGAGAGAAGAAGATTGGGTCAACAGTACCGTTTGGAAAGTACGAAGCTACAAACGACAACAGGACGGGAAGACACGGAGCATTATTGCAGTGATCGACCATCCCCGCCATGCACAACACTCGTCTAACGCTCGCTGCCTTACAAACTACTACTACTACTATCCCGATGCACTACAACGTACGGAAACAAGTACACCCTAGCAAAGGCTACACCAGAAGTGCTCTAACTCCAACAGTGAGAGAAATGAATACTTGAGTGAGGTTAATATGGAACACATCAACCTGCTCCACTAACTCAAGAGTGGAGGACAGTAAACAGCCTCCACTATGTCCCGGTACACTAATACTGGAGTGAGGGTGTCATCAACCTGCAGGAGAGACAGAGACACACACACACATACGGTTGATTCATTCAACTGTCTAAGAAATCCATATGGTTGACACAAATCCCTCTGGGTGACACATAAACCTCTCTGCTTGACAATAAATCCCTCTAGTTGACACAAATCCCTCTGACACATAAATCCCTCTGGTAATAAATCCCTTTGGTTGACACATAAATCCCTCTGGTTGACACATAAGTCCCTCTGGTTGACACATAAATCTCTTTGGTTGACACATAAAATCCCTCTAGTTGACACATAAATCCATCTACTTCACATATATACCACCACACAGAACCCAGTGTTGTGAATGAACACCACCACACAGAACCCAGTGTTGTGAATGAACCACCACACAGAACCCAGTGTTGTGAATGAACCATCACACAGAACCCAGTGTTGTGAATGAACCATCACACAGAA
Source organism: Cherax destructor (assembly GCA_009830355.1). NCBI lineage: Eukaryota > Metazoa > Arthropoda > Malacostraca > Decapoda > Parastacidae > Cherax > Cherax destructor. The sequence continues at coordinate 146,140 of WNWK01003259.1, forward strand.
CCCAGTGTTGTGAATGAACACCACCACACAGAACCCAGTGTTGTGAATGAACCATCACACACAACCCAGTGTTGTGAATTAACCATCACACAGAACCCAGTGTTGTGAATTAACCATCACACAGAACCCAGTGTTGTGAATGAACCATCACACAGAACCCAGTGTTGTGAATTAACCATCACACAGAACCCAGTGTTGTGAATGAACCATCACACAGAACCCAGTGTTGTGAATGAACCATCACACAGAACTCAGTGTTGTGAATGAACCATCACACAGAACCCAGTGTTGTGAATGAACCACCACACAGAACCCAGTGTTGTGAATGAACCATCACACAGAACCCAGTGTTGTGAATGAACCATCACACAGAACCCAGTGTTGTGAATGAACCATCACACAGAACCCAGTGTTGTGAATGAACCATCACACAGAACCCAGTGTTGTGAATGAACACCACCACACAGAACCCAGTGTTGTGAATGAACCATCACACAGAACCCAGTGTTGTGAATGAACCATCACACAGAACCCAGTGTTGTGAATGAACCATCACACAGAACCCAGTGTTGTGAATGAACCATCACACAGAACCCAGTGTTGTGAATGAACCATCACACAGAACCCAGTGTTGTGAATGAACCATCACACAGAACCCAGTGTTGTGAATGAACCATCACACAGAACCCAGTGTTGTGAATGAACCATCACACAGCGCTGTCAACAGAAGTCAGTTCATTCAGATGATAATGAGCTGACTGCAAGAGTCAGTTGTCTGGGCCACAAAGATGAATTTTTTTTGGGTGGTCCATGTCTCTTCCTTGGTCCTTGAGATGCAGAGAGATGTTGCCTGGTCTTTTAAACAGTTGCATGGTCCACCAAGATGTCTGGTTCCTCGAGATATTCCCTGGTACTTCAAGATGTTCCCTGGTCCATCAAGATGCTGCCTGGTCCACCAAGATGCTGCCTTGTTCCTTGATATGTTGCCTGGTCCACCAAGATGCTGCCTGGTGCACCAAGATGCTGCCTGGTGCACCAAGATGCTGCCTGGTTCCTTGAGATGTTGCCTGGTCCTTCAAGATGCTGCCTGGTCCACCAAGATGTTGTCTGGTTCCTCGAGATTTTCCCTGGTCCATCAAGATGCTGCCTGGTCCACCAAGATGCTGCCTGGTTCCTTGAGATGTTGCCTGGTCCACCAAGATGCTGCCTGGTTCCTTGAGATGTTGCCTGATCTTGACTCATCACACTGCATTAGTGGCAGCCAAAAGTGTATCTCTCATTACCACGAGAGAGAGAGAGAGAGACTCTCCTCCCACCTCCCTCTTGATCCTTGCTCTAATTTCCTCCCCACCCACACTTACTACCCTCTGTGTCATCAACCCTTCCGTCGCTATCCTCCCTTCCCCTCCCCACATCAGAGTCATCAACCTCTGTCAACCCCTCCCCCTCTTCACCCGGACGCAGCAACCCCCTTCACCCCGTCACCTGGACAGTAATAATAGCCTCCAGGTGCTGTTCCCTCAGTAAGAAAGCTCACCTGTCACCTCAATGCTGTCACATGAGACAGGCTGCCTGTCTAATGTGCGGGTTATTTGTCTAATGTATGTATGGGTGTGTCTGCTGTCTTAACCCCTCCTTCAACCCCCATCCCTACCAGTATCTCTGTATGTCTGTCTGTCTGTCCCTCTCTCTCTCTCTCTCTCTCTACCTGCCTGTCAAATGTATGTATGGGTGTGTCTGCTGTCTTAATTCTTCCTCCCCCCCATCCTTACCTCTCTCTCTATCTGTCTGTTTTTCTCTCTCTCTCTCTCTCTCTCTCTCTCTCTGTCTCTCTCTCTCTCTCACCAGGGGATAACAAGGTTCTCAAAACTTAGTAATTAAAATGAATGTTCAAGTTGAGCGATGAATTAAGTTGCTGTGTAAAAGTGTGTGAAGGAAGTTACTAACTTTACCACCCAGAGAAAGACCAAAATGAAAGCCAGAGACACAGAGAGAAAAGAGAGAAAGATTTTTTTTTCTTTCTTTCCCCGGGACGAGTCGCTCCTGTTGATGTCGGTTCCGGGGAGTTACGTGATTGGCTGCTGGGAAGAGTGACGTTACGTGAAGAGGCTGGTGACTGGCTGCTGTTAGGTGACGTCGACTGCGTGACTGGCCAATCATCGCCCTTCTCTCACTTCTGTTTCTGTTACAGAAATTTTGACTCGTCGTTTCTTTCTGCCTCCTTCCTTCCTTAATATTCTTCCTCTTTCTTACTTCTTGCCATCTTTTACTCTTCCTTCTTCTTGTCTCATCCCTTCCTCTTCCTTTTCACACTCCTACCTCTTCCTCCTTCTCACACTCCTTCCTGTTCCTTCCTCTTCCTTCTGCAGGATTGCTGACTGTGTGAACTTACCAATTTCCGCTTTCAGGGTTCGAGTCCTGGCTGGCGGCGGCCAGGGTTGTTCAGCAACTTGTTCAACCACCACTGCGTCACGTGGCGCCAGTTACTGGATGCCACTAAACTCACCCGTGTGCCAGCACTGGATGCTGCGGGTGCCACTCAGCGAGTGTGGCACCTTGCCACTCCTGGCATTACGAATTTCTCTCCCTCTACACGAGAGTCAGCCAGTCAATTACAGTCAGTGCAGGCCTACCACGAGAGAGGCCTACTTTCAATGGTCTGCTTCGCCCATGCCTATGTCTACTCAATGGCCACAATAGCAGGTGCACCTGCTTTTTAATGGTGATATCTAATGTAGGCCAATCACGTGGCAGCATCTTAATGGCATGGAGAGAGCGAGAGAGAGAGAGAGAGAGAGAGAGAGAGAGAGAGAGAGAGAGAGAGAGAGAGAGAGAGAGAGAGAGAGCTGTCTGTACCAAGCACAGCGAGGCCACACTGTTGACCCAACCAGGATAATGATAGTGACACGTCCCTCTGCTACAACCACCACCACAACAAGGGGCTACACCACCACAACAAGGGGCTACACCACCACAACAAGGCCACATCACCACAACAAGGCCACACCACCACAACAAGGCCACACCACAACAACACCAAGACCACACCTCCACCACAACAACACCAAGGCCACACCACCACCACCACAACAACAATAAGGCCACACCAACACCAAGGACACACCACCACCACCACAATAAGGCCACACCACAATAACAACAAGGCCACACCACTACCACAACACCAAGGTCACACCACCACCACCACAACCCAACACACCACAACAACAAGGCCACACCACCACCACAACACCAAGGCCACACCACCACCACCACAACCCAACACACCACAACAACAAGGCCACACCACCACCACAACACCAAGGACACACCACCACCACAACACCAAGGCCACACCACCACCACCACAACCCAACACACCACAACAACAAGGCCACACCACCACCACAACACCAAGGCCACACCACCACCACCACAACCCAACACACCACAACAACAAGGCCACACCACCACCACAACACCAAGGACACACCACCACCACCACAACCCAACACACCACAACAATAAGGCCACACCAACACCACCACAACAAGGCCACACCACCACCACCACAACCCAACACACCACAACAATAAGGCCACACCAACACCACCACAACAAGGACACACCACCACCACAACAAGGACACACCACCACCACAACAAGGACACACCACCACCACAACAAGGACACACCACCACCACAACACCAAGGCCACACCACCACCACCACAACCCAACACACCACAACAATAAGGCCACACCAACACCACCACAACAAGGACACACCACCACCACAACAACAAGGCCACACCACCAATCTTTAGCCTCCAACCAGTAGTCCAACAAAATCCAATTTCAACCCCACCGCACCAACCAGCAATCAAGAAACCTCATCAACCCAAAAACCTGCACAATACATATTCTTGCACAACCCACGGGAAATCAAGAAGTGCAACACCAATCACATATATTAATACCAAGAAGTTCCAAGAAGATACTGAGGAAGTAGAGAGAAAAGAGAGAGAGAGAGAGAGAGAGAGAGAGAGAGAGAGAGAGAGAGAGAGAGAGAGAAAGACACCTACACAACAAGACGGGTAGCCACCAGCAACTACACTCCGGCTGTAACCTTCTTCAGAACATCACTTCATCCTGGGATAACTCGTATCTGGAACATGTTCGTAGAGCATAACAACATCGACGAAATAAAGCCAGCTGACCAAATGAAATCGCTGGCCCACAGATGGCTCCAACTTCACCCTATTCCCTATCTGTATGTCTCTTAACAATAACAAGACTTTAAAATGAGCTGATGCATGTAACAGCTCTTAGCTTGTAAATAAAGTTAGGAACCTTAACCTAACCTTGTGAAACCCCTGTGTAAAAAAATCTGCAGAGGGCCGGGAAAAGGATGCCTGTTATCATTGCTCCTCTCTTAGCAAGCATCAGCCTTCTAGAGTTGGCTCAGCGTCTCAGAGGAGGTCTTGGAGGCCCGGCCAAGTCACCAGAAACTTTCCAGCCATTTATCTTAGCCTTTCAGACCGTGGGCGAGGAAGGAGGACAAAAAAAAAAAACGATACCAGGTCATTCTTTTTCCCATCAGGGAGGGTGGCATGCTGCAAGGAGGTTGTATGCTGCCAGAGGTTTGGAGGTCACTCTCTCTCTCTCTCTCTCTCTCTCTCTCTCTCTCTCTCTCTCTTACACGGGGTTCTACAAGGTTAGGTTAAGGTTCCTGACTTTATTTACAATCTAAGAGCTGTTACCTATATCAGCTTTCTCTCTGTCTGGCCTTCTGGTGACCCCCTCTCCCTTTCCCTCAGGTCACCTCTTGTGACTGCCGTGGGTCACCCTGATTCAAGGCCACATCTGAAGGTCTCATCTTGTGTTTTAGCTAAGTCATAGGTCACTTCTACAAGAATGTACAATTGTGTAACAGAGATTAGTTACAGTAGGTTGCTATGCATGAAAGAGAAGGGAATTAGGCAAAGCATCTCTCTCTCTCTCTCTCTCTCTCTCTCTCTCTCTGAGGTGAGAAACAGCAGGTCCAGGACCAAGGCAGGCCACATCCCACACTTCCTGACCGCTCAGTTCAAACCTCACTGGCTGCCACTTTTTGTGCGAATGATCTTCAACCAGAGTGCCTGCCTGCCTGACTTCCTTCCTGCCTTACTACCCGCCTGCCTTACAACCTGCCTCCCTTATTACCTGTCTGCCTCCCTTACTACCTATCTGCCTACCTTACAGCCTGTCTGCCGGCCTGCGGGGCGGGGCTGGGCGGGGCAAATCTTTCTTTACGCTCTTTTAATAACAGCTGGATCAAATAAATTTCCTGGCCACAGCTGCTTTCCAAATTTACTTTTCTCTCTGTGGTAAATTCTGTGTGTGTGTGTGTGTGTGTGTGTGTGTGTGTGTGTATAGTTGTATTCACCTTGTTGTGTTTGCAGGGGTCCAGTCACAGCTCCTGACCCCATCAGTTAACCTACTTTAAATGGCGTTATTAGTGTTGTAGTTTCTTGGACCTTAACACACCCACTCTTGAAACTGTGTAATGAATATGCCTCCTCCACTGCATTTCCTGTGAGTAACTTGTATATCGTAATCAAGTCTGCCCTGGAATTGCTCTCTTGGAAAGTCGTCAGGTTGAGGTTGTTCAGTCGGTCTCCTAGAGTCGTTGTTTACATCCAGACTGAAGATGCCACACAACCCATTATGATTTCAGTTCTACATTTTGGAAATTTAGAAATCTATGGTTATCATTTGCGCTCTCCTCTCTCTCTCTCTCTCTCTCTCTCTCTCTCTCTCTCTCTCTCTCTCTCTCTCTCAACTCATCCTCTCTGGGCTACGCTGTGTACCAACCTTGCTAATACTTCCAGCTCTGCTGCTGCAGATTTTTAAAGAGGCAGATCTAGAGTTTAATGGTCGTTAGGAGGGTCGTCGCTTGTTTTATTGCCAGGAGCCTCACTAATGAGATAGCAGCCGGGGGTTCTCAGGGGTTCTGACTTTCTGGGGTGCTGGGGGGGTGTACTGTACTCTACTACTAAGCCTTGTGAGGCAAGTGGAGGGTCTACCTGGAGGGTGATCCGGGGGTCAACGCCCCCGCGGCCCCGTCCATGGTGAGGGGAGAACCTTCAATCCCTCTTCCCTCTGGGGTTAATACAGTCATCACATGAACCCCTCACCTGCCCCCTGAGAACCTCGAGAAAGGACAGTAGCAACCCCTCACAGTCACTCTCCAGGGAGTACATGTACACATGCGCACGGAAGTGTTCCTGTTCTCTGGTGACGTAGAAACTACCGAGGAGGATACAGAGAGGAGTAGACCAGGACAGACTACAGGTGGACCTGGACAACCTGCACAATGGTCTCACAACTGCCTATTAAAATTTAACCCCAGCAAATGCAAATTTATGAAAATTGGGGATGGGCAAGACCAGAAACAGTGTACAGGGTTGGGGAACAAATGCAGCAAACCTTCCTGAAAGAGAAGGACCTCGGGGTGAACACAGTTCCCAGCATATCACCTGAGCCACACATCAACGAATAACCGCGGCTAGAAACGCGAAATTGGCAAGTTTAAAGAGCAGCTTTCAGGAACATTAACAAGGAGACATTCACCACCTTATACCCGGCACATGTCATGTCCATCCTGGAGTATGCAGAGCCAGGATGGAACCTACATCTGGTTAAGCATGTGAAGCCGGAAAAAGTGCAAAGGTTTGCAACGAAACTAGTCCCCGAGCTGAGAAGTTATGAACTATGGATAGGTTAGAGGAAGTAAACCTGACTATTCTGCTTTCATTTAGTTGGTTCATCAACACTAAATCATATTAGTCTCTTAGAATCTCACTTATTTCCTGTTCATCGTCAGTATGTGAACCTCCTCTTATTAATAGTCCACTTCTATAGGTATTCTACAGGTAGGTCTTAGCTTGGATTTTGCATAAGAATATAAATACTTTTTCTTACATAGCTTTAAGAATAGATATGATAGGTCTCGGGCAACCAGTAGTGGACAGCGGAAGCAGGGGCCAGGAGCTGAGTCTCGACCCCTGTAGCTACAAATAGGCGAGTACATTTCTACGGGAATATTTACACGAGTTTCTTTCTCTCTGCCTCAATTGTTATCCTGTCAAAGTTGTTATTTTGCTTCAGATGGTATCCTGTCTCAGCTGGTATCCTGCCCCATCTGTTATCCTGCCTGCTTGAAGGAGAGATCCCTAAAGATAACAGCCGAGGTTGATGACTGCCCGTCGTGTGGTACAACAGCTGTCTTCTGTCACTGCAAGAAGTTCAACTGCTGAGTTAACATGCTAATCTGTGTTGTTCTCAGCAGCACGTGGAGTCTGCCTTGGCTGCCGCACAAGATCTTCTGCCAGAGGGAACAGGAAACAGGTGGATGTAGATGGGGAGGAGAGAGAGAGAGAGAGAGAGAGAGAGAGAGAGAGAGAGAGAGAGAGAGAGAGAGAGAGAGAGCAACTGCCCTCTAACACCTCCACAACCTCCTCCTCCTAGCACCTCCCACTCACAACACCCCCCCCTACCACTCCCCTTCCTCACATCTAAACATTATCCCCACCACAAGGTAGGTAGACCTTCACTAACGCTGACTCCCACACCCCCACCACAACCCCCTGCTTTTAGACCTCCAACGACCCAGTTTAACGATCTATCGTAAACGACCCAGTTTCATGAATTTCAAGAAGATCCATTCACTGAGTTGTTGCTTGGAGGAGGAGGTGAAGAGGACGATGTTAGGAGGAGGAGGTGAAGAGGAGGAGGTGAAGAGGACGAGGTTAGGAGGAGGAGGAGGAAGAGGAGGAGGTGAAGAGGACGAGGTTAGGAGGAGGAGGAGGAAGAGGAGGAGGTGAAGAGGACGAGGTTAGGAGGAGGAGGAGGAAGAGGAGGAGGTGAAGAGGACGAGGTTAGGAGGAGGAGGAGGAAGAGGAGGAGGTGAAGAGGACGAGGTTAGGAGGAGGAGGAGGTGAAGAGGACGAGGTTAGGAGGAGGAGGAGGAGGACGAGGAGGAGGAGGAGGAGTTGAAGAGGACGAGGTTAGGAGGAGGAGGAGGAGGAGGTGAAGAGGACGAGGTTAGGAGGAGGAGGAGGAGGAAGAGGAGGAGGTGAAGAGGACGAGGTTAGGAGGAGGAGGAGGAGGAGGTGAAGAGGACGAGGTTAGGAGGAGGAGGAGGAGGAGGAGGAGAGGTGAAGAGGACGAGGTTAGGGAGGAGGGAGGAGAAGGGAGGAGGAGGAGGAGGAGGTGAAGAGGACGAGGTTAGGAGGAGGGAGGAGGAGGAAGTGAAGAGGACGAGGTGAGGAGGAGGGAGGAGGAAGAGGAGGAGGTGAAGAGGACGAGGTTAAGGAGGAGGAGGAGGAGGGAGGAGGGAGGAGGAGGAGGGAGGGAGGAAGAGGAGGAGGTGAAGAGGACGAGGTTAGGAGGAGGAGGAGGAGGAGGAGGTGAAGAGGACGAGGTTAGGAGGAGGAGGAGGAAGTGAAGAGGACGAGGTTAGGAGGAGGAGGAGGAGGAGGTGAAGAGGACGAGGTTAGGAAGGACGAGGAGAGGAGAGAGGTGAAGAGGACGAGGTTAGGAGGACGAGGAGGAGGTGAAGAGGACGAGGTTAGGAGGACGAGGAGGAGGAGGAGGTGAAGAGGACGAGGTTAGGAGGACGAGGAGGAGGAGGTGAAGAGGACAAGGTTAGGAGGAGGAGGAGGTGAAGAGGACGAGGTTAGGAGGACGAGGAGGAGGAGGTGAAGAGGACGAGGTTAGGAGGACGAGGAGGAGGAGGTGAAGAGGACGAGGTTAGGAGGAGGAGGAGGAGGAGGTGAAGAGGACGAGGTTAGGAGGAGGAGGAGGAGGAGGTGAAGAGGACGAGGTTAGGAGGACGAGGAGGAGGTGAAGAGGACGAAGTTAGGAGGACGAGGAGGAGGAGGTGAAGAGGACAAGGTTAGGAGGAGGAGGAGGTGAAGAGGACGAGGTTAGGAGGACGAGGAGGAGGAGGAGTGAAGAGGACGAGGTTAGGAGGAGGAGGAGGAGGAAGTGAAGAGGACGAGGTTAGGAGGAGGAGGAGGAGGAGGTGAAGAGGACGAGGTTAGGAGGACGAGGAGGAGGTGAAGAGGACGAGGTTAGGAGGACGAGGAGGACGAGGAGGAGGTGAAGAGGACGAGGTTAGGAGGAGGAGGAGGAGGTGAAGAGGACGAGGTTAGGAGGAGGAGGAGGAGGAGGAGGTGAAGAGGACGAGGTTAGGAGGACGAGGAGGAGGAGGTGAAGAGGACGAGGTTAGGAGGAGGAGGAGGTGAAGAGGACGAGGTTAGGAGGAGGAGGAGGTGAAGAGGACGAGGTTAGGAGGAGGAGGAGGTGAAGAGGACGAGGTTAGGAGGAGGAGGAGGAGGAGGAGGAGGAGGTGAAGAGGACGAGGTTAGGAGGAGGAGGAGGAGAGGTGAAGAGGACTGTGAGGTTAAGAGAGGAGGAGTGAAGGAGGAGGTTGGGGAGGTGAAGAGGACAGAGGGTTTGGAGAGGGGGAGGTGAAGGACGAGGTTAGAGGAGAGGAGGAGGAGGGAATGAGAGGACGAGGTTAGGAGGAGGAGGAGGAAGAAGAGAAAGAGGTGTTGCCACTGTGTAACTTTCATACAGAATAGTGTAGTGACACACTGCTGGTGTTGCCACTGTGTAACTATCATACAGAATAGTGTAGAGACACTGCTGGTGTTGCCACTGTGTAACTGTCATACAGAATAGTGCAGTGCCACTGCTGGTGTTGCCACTGTGTAACTGTCATACAGAATAGTGCAGTGACACTGCTGGTGTTGCCACTGTGTAACTATCATACAGAATAGTGTAGTGATACACTGCTGGTGTTGCCACTGTGTAACTATCATACAGAATAGTGTAGTGACACACTGCTGGTGTTGCCACTGTATAACTATCATACAGAATAGTGTAGTGACACACTGCTGGTGTTGCCACTGTGTAACTGTCATACAGAATAGTGCAGTGACACTGCTGGTGTTGCCACTGTGTAACTATCATACAGAATAGTGTAGTGACACACTGCTGGTGTTGCCACTGTGTAACTGTCATACAGAATAGTGTAGTGACACTGCTGGTGTTGCCACTGTGTAACTATCATACAGAATAGTGTAGTGACACACTGCTGGTGTTGCCACTGTGTAACTATCATACAGAATAGTGTAGTGACACTGCTGGTGTTGCCACTGTGTAACTATCATACAGAATAGTGTAGTGACACACTGCTGGTGTTGCCACTGTGTAACTATCATACATAATAGTGTACTGACACTGCTGGTATTGCCACTGTGTAACTATCATACAGAATAGTGTAGTGACACACTGCTGGTGTTCCCACTGTGTAACTATCATACAGAATAGTGTAGTGACACACTGCTGGTATTGCCACTGCGTAACTATCATACAGAATAGTGTAGTGACACACTGCTGGTGTTGCCACTGTGTAACTATCATACAGAATAGTGTAGTGACACACTGCTGGTGTTGCCACTGTGTAATTATCATACAGAATAGTGTAGTGACACACTGCTGGTGTTGCCACTGTGTAACTGTCATACAGAATAGTGTAGTGACACTGCTGGTGTTGCCACTGTGTAACTATCATACAGAATAGTGTAGTGACACACTGCTGGTGTTGCCACTGTGTAACTATCATACAGAATAGTGTAGTGACACACTGCTGGTGTTGCCACTGTGTAACTATCATACAGAATAGTGTAGTGACACACTGCTGGTGTTGCCACTGTGTAACTATCATACAGAATAGTGTACTGACACTGCTGGTATTGCCACTGTGTAACTATCATACAGAATAGTGTACTGACACACTGCTGGTGTTGCCACTGTGTAACTATCATACAGAATAGTGTAGTGACACACTGCTGGTGTTGCCACTGTGTAACTATCATACAGAATAGTGTAGTGACACTGCTGGTATTACCACTGTGTAACTATCATACAGAATAGTGTAGTGACACACTGCTGGTGTTGCCACTGTGTAACTATCATACAGAATAGTGTAGTGACACACTGCTGGTGTTGCCACTGTTTAACTATCATACAGAATAGTGTAGTGACACACTGCTGGTGTTGCCACTGTGTAACTATCATACAGAATAGTGTAGTGACACACTGCTGGTGTTGCCACTGTGTAACTATCATATAGAATAGTGCAGCAACACACTGATGGTGTTCCCACCGTGTAACTATCATACAAAATAGTGTAGTAACACTGCTGTTGTTCCCACTCTTGTTGGGCAAGAGGGGGGACCTTTTTTTTTTTTTTTTTAAATTACATATGCCAAACAACATAGCACCTCACTACATTACACTAGACACTAGAGCATAATCATAATGTTCCCATTACCTCAAGGTGTCTCTATGAACAATACCACTACTTTTTTTATCTTATTTCCCAGGCTAGAGCACTGAACCAGAAAATTCCCCGCCCATTTCCCTGATCTATTGCCGAACCTAGAATACCCAGCTACTACCCCCTCCTCCCAATCCCTTTAAAACACAAACCCCCACCCCCTCTCCCCTCCCTACCTACATTACTATCCTCCTACCCACCCTCTACCCATTTCACCTCCCGTGACTTCTACCATAATCAACACCAGTCCTTTCACCTTGGCACCCTCAACATGCTATTCACTGTCATCTCTTGATAACCACTCGAAAAGCCCTGTTCCATACCCCACTATACAAACTCCGATTCCTACATTTTGTCCTATAAAACCCCGCTCCTAAAGCCCTTATTCGAACCATCCCTCTACGTCCCTCATACCCCAAGATATATGTATAAATCCAACACCAAATAAGACATCCCTCTACATATGCTTTCGAGAACTTCCCCAAATCTAAACTCAAAGCCCTCAAAACGGATACCCCTCCCCACCTACCATCCTCAAAACCCCCCCAAACCATTTCCTCACTGCTTCCAAACCCTCACAAAAATAGATGGCGTGATAAGCTGTATCTACCTCCCCACACCTACGACAATACCCATCCCCACTCAACCCCATTACATAAAGCTGGGCCCTGGACGCCAAAATACCCTGAAGAAACCTATACCCTGTTTCCCTCACCCTTGGGTGCACCTTCAACTTCTTTAACCACCCCCAAATTCCTTTCCAATCATACAAAGGATAAACCTCACTCCCTTGCATCTCCATTCTCTCCATCCCCAACCTATCCAAACGGCTTACTCTACACCTTCCCGGCTCCTTCATAACCAATAACCCTCGTAAAATAGCCTCACAAAGCAATATATCCTTTCCTCCCCACCACCTTCGCACCTCCTTCATCACCAAACCCACGTTTCGTCCCCCCTCTCCTCCCTCATCAAAACTCATGCCTCACAAAAACACTCCTTAACCTACACCTCAAGGGCACCAACCCTAACCCCCACCTCACCCTCGTTTCCACTACTTCCCTACACATCCAATGTCTCCCATTCCCCCATACAAACTTCAACACGTACTTCAACAACCGCTGCACATCCACCTCTAGAGAGGATATACCACCGCCCTAAACACAATTTACTATACACTAAAACGTTAATAACTACCACCCTTTGCAACAAAGTTACCTCTCTCATTCCCCATCCCTTCATCCTATCAATAGCAGCATCCACTACCAATCTTGAATTTACCTCTCTAGCCACCAAAGGATCAGCGCTGAACACTATCCCACATATTTTTATAGTTTTCACACAACTCCATCCCTCCCGTTTCTCCAACGTTTCCCCGACCAACTGCCTACCTCCAATAAATTAGATTTTCCTTATTCACCCTCATTCCCGTTGCCTTCCCAAACTTTTCAACCAACTCATTGATCATACTCAACTGCTTCTCAGACCTGACCAACACTGTAGTATCATCTACATAACCAACAATACCCCCTCTGCATCCTCCTCCATGTCACCCTCCGTAAAACCTCCTCCTCCACCAACCTATAAAACGGATCCTGTAATAAGGCAAAAGGATCTGCGACAGCGGACATCCCTGCCGCAGACCCTTCTTCATCTCCACCTTTCTTCCCACATTCCCATTAATTTGCACCCTAACTAAAGCCCCCTCATACAAAGTTCGAACCCATCCTATAACTACCTCCCCAAACCCTTGCCTACCCAAAATATCCAATAACATTTCCCTGTCCACCCTATCATATGCCCTCTGCCAATCCACCCCAATACTCCTCCCATCTGACTATTCTCAATAAACTGCTTTATACGTCTATGCCCCGTTCTGATACTCCGTCCCGTCACCCCGTATTGTCCCTCATGCAACATTCCCCTAACCCTCTTTTGATCCTGTTTGCTAAAACCTTTGCAAATATTTTATAATCTGCAGTCAATAATGCTATTCCCCTATAATCACCTAACCCCTCCTGATACCCCCCTTTTGCCACTAGTACTACAACCCCCGTTCTCATCGACTCACCCATATTCCCCTCCTCTTTCAGTTCATTTACCATTTTAACGATTACCCCTTCAAAACCTGCCAATGCTTAACATACAATTCCCCGGCAACCGTCTATGCCAGGCGACTTTCCCAATCTCAAACCCCTCACCGCCTCCCATACCTCCTCCTCCAAAATTTCCCCCTCACATTCCTTCCTCTCTTCCTCACCTAATAATTTCCCAATTCCCTCAATATCCTACCTTTAGCCTCCTCATCTGTCTCCCCCTTTTCATATTTGTTACAAAACCAACCCTCTGCGTACCCCCCCATCCCCTCCGTTGTCCTCAGTACCGTTCCCTCCTGATACCCTCTCACCCCCCCTTCCACCTTCAATGACTCTATCAACATACCTTTCCTTCGCCGTTGAAAATTTCTTAACACTACCTTTGACACTTTATTCCCCACAAAACTTCTTCCATACCACTTCGAATCCTTAGTCCATGAAATCTCTCCTCCTGTATTTCCCTTAACTTTGCCCTCAACTCTACCACCTCACCATAATTCTTTCCCCTCCAATCCCCACCCTGACACTCACCTAAAAGCCCTCCAAATACCTCTGATACCCATACCTATACCTCATTTCCTCACCGCCAACCCTCTCATAATACTTTCTAATTTCCACTTTCCCGTCTCATTCCACCATTTAACAACTGACTTTATCCCCATCCCCCCACAACCCTTCCCACCACTGCTCAAATGCCTCCTCCTCCCTTCCCTTTCCAATAACCTCGTATTCAATTTCCAAAAACTCTTATACACATGCACAACCCTTCCCACCCTCCTTCAAATAACACACCCTGTGATCTGAAAAACCCAAATCAAAGCATTCCACCTTTCGCACATCCACCGACCTTGTCACATATATTCGATCCAGTCTTGCCGCATAATTATTCCTTAAGAAAGTATATTCCACCAACTCATCCCTTCCCCACCACATCCACCACCCCACCGCCCCAATACATCCCTTAGAGACCCCAAACACCCCCTTCGGGGCTCCATCCCTAATCCGAATCACACTATTCCAATCCCCAGCTATAATCGCTACTTGGGGCAATCCTCTGAAAGCATACGTCAACTCGTTATTAACAAAATCATCCTTGATACTCCTATTAGCAACAGCCGGCATATATACCCCAAGGAAACTTACTTGTACCCCACCCCACTCCCCGTTCACCCTTACCACTCGACTTCCCACATGCTCCCATGATGACAAGGTAAAAGGACTGGACTCTCTAATACCCACCATCACCCCACCCTTGAAAGCCCCTGCGTCACACGCAAAACCCTATACCCTTAACTACCAGTTCTGATCCTATTTGATAATTGTGTTCTTGGAAAAATATCACATCTACTCTCATCCTCTTCAATGTTACTTCAACCCATTTACGTTTGACCTCGTTCCTGAGGCCATTAACATTCATCGTTACACACCTAAAGTGAAGGGCTGGGGTTTTCCCTTCTGCTTCAGTACTCTTTTGTCTAGTTTTCCATGTGTTGCTCCTTCCAACCCTCCCTTAATCCTCCCATCACCCTTTATATCCCTTCTATCACCATTACCCTTCACCCTACTTCCTTTTCCCTGCACCACATCCGCCCACACCTTCTTACCAGGCCTTTGTGCTGCAGTTAATAGGTCATCCTCAGATTCTTTCCCTGGCCTTTTCCTTGATTCCCCTTTGTCTCCACTTACTTCCATACTCTCTTCCCCATGTATTTCTGCTACCACTAATGACACTGTACCCTGAACCTCAACTTGATGTCCTGTCTTCCCCAGGACTTCACTTCGTCCTTCAGTGCCGTCATTGACGTCAATTTGATTCTCCCCAATTCCCATCCCTGCCACTTCCTCAAGTGACAAAGGACCACCTCGAATGAACTCATTCAGATCCTCCAAGATCTCAGCCTCCTCCCGTACATCCCTCTGACTCTCGTCCATAGACGTTACACCAGTCACCACAGATTCTGCAGGCTGCACCCTGTCCACCTCTCCCTGTACTCTTTCCTCCTGCTCCACCTCCTCGCTCCATACCTGACGTACCATGCCCTCCTTCACACCATCTCCTTGTTTCCTTGCCAATTCTTCGTCCTGTTGTACTCCTTCATCCGTCCGTAGTATATCCGCCTTCCCGACATTACCCTCCTCAGGCCTTTTACGTTGACAGTCAACCGCCAGGTGCCCCGTCTGCCCACACAACCGGCAGGTACGCACCTGTCCAACATAGGTAACATATACCTGAGTGCGAAAACCATGCATTAAGATAAAGGAGGGTATGGGATTCCTTAATGTCATTTTACCGAATATGTGCCTTCCAACATACCAGCGTAAAGACCATTCATCCATCTACCAACAGTAACAGCATGGACAATCCCATACATCTTCATCATTTCCTGTATGTCACTTTCCCCAGCTTCGAATGGGACGTTTCGCAACTTTATCCATTTGTAAGTTGCCGAAACGTCCTTACACATACCTCCAGTCCTTGCATTACCACCAGCCGCTTGTCCTGATATTTATCCACAACTCTGGTATACGCCGCCGTACATGCAAATTTCACGAAGATCCGTCGTGCCCCGTTAAGGGCTATGCCGTACAATTCTGAGTGGTCCACACCCAGAGAATCTCGAAGTATAGCCGGCAAGACAACGTCCACGTTTGACGGGATAAACCGCTCCCTGAAGTACTTCAATACCAATGGTGTTTACGCGGCGCCTGTATCCCTCCGTCATGGCTGTGAAAATAAAATCTCACAAGTCGGCCACCAGAGGTCTCCTCAATACACCCGCACACAACCAAGGCTGGGCGTGGAATGAGGGGGGAACTAGTGGTGGGATGGGCAAGCCTCGTGGTACCTTGACCCAGACTGACTGTGTTGTGACCTCGCCAGCTTTGTTCTACCTAATCTCTAAGCTGTGTATAAAGCTCGCCTCCAGCAGTGTTTAACATTTAAAATATGATTATCTTGATTCTTCTTTCTATTCCTCTGACGATGTGTGTGTAAGCACGTGAATGTGCTTAGGTTTTATTATTATATATATATATATATATATATATATATATATATATATATATATATATATATATATATATATATATAACACATATATAAAATAAAACCTAAGCGCTTTCACGTGCTTACACACACTCTTTATATTAATATTCTGCTTGGACATCTTACTCATTTCTGCAACACGGCAAGCTCCTGATAATATGTTGATTGCAATACGAAAGGCCTAGACCTATTATTCAACTCCCCTGTGGTTCTTTTGCACATATACATAAATACATACACACACACAGCAACAAGGGGTCACAATTGGAAGTTGAAGACTCAGATGAATCACAGGGATGTTAGGAAGTATTTCTTCTGTTATAGAGGTGTCAGGAAGTGGAATAGTTTGGAAAGCGAGTTAGTGGAGGCAGGAACCATACATAGCTTTAAGAAGAGGTATGATAAAGCTCATGGAGCAGGGAGAGAGTGGACCTAGTGGCGACCAGTGAAGAGGCGGGGCCAGGAGCTATGAATCGACCCCTGCAACCACAATTAGGTGAGTACACACATATAGTGTTCATAGAGACATGTGTTCCATTTGTTTCCCATCGACTTCCGCAACACAAGACAAGGATGATCCATCACAACTCCACGTGGCTCAATATGGTATCAACAAGTGTTATATGTTCTTAAAACCAATCTTCACACACCTGACAACAACTCTCACCTACATTCTTCACACACCTGACAACAACTCTCACCTACATTCTTCACACACCTGACAACAACTCTCACCTACACTCTTCACACACCTGACAACAACTCTCACCTACAATCTTCACACACCTGACAACAACTCTCACCTACAATCTTCACACACCTGACAACAACTCTCACCTACATTCTTCACACACCTGACAACAACTCTCACCTACATTCTTCACACACCTGACAACAACTCACAATCTCTTTACACCGACAACAACTCACCATTCTTCACACACCTGACAACAACTCTCACCTACATTCTTCACACACCTGACAACAACTCTCACCTACATTCTTCACACACCTGACAACAACTCTCACCTACATTCTTACACACCTGACAACAACTCTCACCTACATTCTTCACACACCTGACAACAACTCTCACCTCATCTTCACACTACAACAACTCTACCTACATTCTTCACACACCTGACAACAACTCTCACCTACATTCTTCACACACCTGACAACAACTCTCACCTACATTCTTCACACCTGACACAACTCTCACCTACATTCTTCACACACCTGACAACAACTCTCACCTACATTCTTCACACACCTGACAACAACTCTCACCTACATTCTTACACACCTGACAACAACTCTCACCTACATTCTTCACACACCTGACAACAACTCTCACCTACATTCTTCACACACCTGACAACAACTCTCACCTACATTCTTCACACACCTGACAACAACTCTCACCTACATTCTTCACACACCTGACAACAACTCTCACCTACATTCTTCACACACCTGACAACAACTCTCACCTACATTCTTCACACACCTGACAACAACTCTCACCTACATTCTTCACACACCTGACAACAACTCTCACCTACATTCTTCACACACCTGACAACAACTCTCACCTACATTCTTCACACACCTGACAACAACTCTCACCTACATTCTTCAACACCTGACAACAACTCTCACCTACATCTTCACACACTGACAACAACTCTACTACATCTTCACACACTACAACAACTCTCACACATTCTTCACACACTGACAACAACTCTCCCACATTTTCACACTGACAAACTCTCACCTACATTTCACACACCTGACAACAACTCTCACCTACATTCTTCACACACCTGACACAACCACCTACATTCTTCACACCTAACAACTTCCCCTCTTCACACACCTGACAACAACTCTCACCTACAATCTTCACACACCTGACAACAACTCTCACCTACATTCTTCACACACCTGACAACAACTCTCACCTACATCTTCACACACTGACACCTCTCACCTACATCTTCACACACCTGACAACAACTCTCACCTACATTTCACACACTGACACATCTTCACCTACATTCCACACATCTTGACAATTTCACTACATCTTGACACACACGATCAACAATTATAATAACTGAAACAACACCCTCTTAGATGACAAAACATACATTCAACTGACACTCTCTCATGTCCAACACTACATTCCAACACATCTTGGTACATTTCCAACACATCTTAGTACATTTGCAACACATCTTAGTACATTTCACACTGACATTTCAACACATCTTAGACAATTTCACCATCTTAGTACATTTCCAACACATCTTACATCAC
>WNWK01003259.1:170000-173929 GCA_009830355.1 Cherax destructor
ACAAACACACACACCATTCATAAAAACTTTGATGGCAGGTGTGTCATGAAGGAAGAACAATTAACCAGAGAATAATTACAATTAAGGTATATTACCCTCTCCTCTTCCTACTCCTCCTCCTCTTCTTCCTCCTTCTTCTTTCTCACAATAAACACAGCAGAAATGTCAACCTGGACCAGCCACCAACCTCATCAAACCCCTTCCAGATTTACTGTCTCTCTCCCCTCTTTTCCTTTTCCCTTTCTACATTCCTCTCTTCCTTCCTACATTCCTCTCTTCCTAGCCATCTCTTCCTCTCTACATTCCTCTCTTCCTACACCATCTCTTCCTTCATACACACCTCTTCCTTAATACACATCTCTCCCTTCCTACCTTCCTACCTACGTCCCTCTTCCTCTCATTCCCAAGAACAATAAAAATAAGGACAAGAAAAAATGAAGAACAAGTTGAAAGAGGTTGATACAGTCGAAGAACACACAGGAAGAACACACTGCAAGAGGTGCTGATACAGTTGAAGAACACACAGGAAGAACACACTGCAAGAGGTGCTGATACAGTTGAAGAACACACAGGAAGAACACACTGCAAGAGGTGCTGATACAGTTGAAGAACTCACAGGAAGAACACACTGCAAGAGGTGCTGATACAGTTGAAGAACTCACAGGAAGAACACACTGCAAGAGGTGCTGATACAGTTGAAGAACACACAGGAAGAACACACTGCAAGAGGTGCTGATACAGTCGAAGAACACACAGGAAGAACACACTGCAAGAGGTGCTGATACAGTTGAAGAACACACAGGAAGAACACACTGCAAGAGGTGCTGATACAGTCGAAGAACACACAGGAAGAACACACTGCAAGAGGTGCTGATACAGTCGAAGAACACACAGGAAGAACACAATATGGCAGACATCCAATGCAGTTCATAATTAGCATATGGAGAGACGAGAGTGCCCAGAGAGACAGACAAGAACCTCCTTACTGGAGGTAATCAACCTCCAGCATCCTCCTGTGACCTCCAGATGTTTCACTCTCAACTGATCTGTAACAAACATGAATGATAATTTCTTAATGCTGGAGGATATAGTTACAATAAGAAAAATATACTCCCGATAGCGATGACATCCCACATTATCAAGATTTTAGAAAGGGTTTTAAGAAGCAAGATTTGCCAATCACGTGGAACTGCAGCAGTAGCACAACCCAGGTCAACATGGGTTCAGAAGAGGTCGCTCTGGCTTCTCGCAATTGCTGGACCATTGCTACGTGGTCTTGGATATACTGGAAAACAAGCAAAGTCTTCTACAAGGGCGACCATGGGGGTATTTGCTCACAAAATGCATGAAAAATTAATAATTGGAAAGGTGAGCAGATGGATATTAAACTTCTGAACTCATGGAGCCCAGAGAGTAACAGTAATCAGCGTAGAGATCAATGGCTGCTATATGTGGTGTCCCCCGAGGCACAGTACTAGCCCCACTTCTCTTTCTCATATCTGATATAGAGAGACATAACCCATAGCACTGTATCATCCTTTGTAAAACAATACTAGTATTTATACAAGAGTGTCATCCACAGAAGACACAGCCAGCCTCCAAGCAGCTATAAACAAAGTCTTCCAGTGGACCACTGATATAAACCAAGTCTTCCAGTGGACCACTGATAACAATATCATGTTCAGTAAGGACAAATTTGTTACTGTGTCATGGAAACCTGAAATAAAACTAAATCGGAATAGAAGACAAACTTAAATCACTCAGTAGAACATAAATGTGAGAGACCTGAGAGTGATAATGTCGTTCTCTCTACGTTGGAATGCTGTTATGTGTTAACGGCTTCCTTCAAGGTAGACAACACTGCAGAACTTGAGAATGCACAGATAACCTTCACAGTTTGTATAAACTCAGTCTGTTAATAATTTACTTTCTACTTGAAGGAAGAGGTGTTGAAAAAATCTATCATTTTTTGTGCATTGACTTACCTCTTTGTGTACTTACTGCCTTGCAACGAGGGCATGCTTGCACAGTGCACACCTGCAACCAGTCTCTGCAGTATCTTCCGTGTGTAAGTTATGATACATGTTACTGTCTTGCGCTCCAGGGAAGAGCACAGTCCTAGTAACTTGAGGTACTTCCAATAATGTCAACAACGTCAGGAGTGAACACAACTCACAATAATACTAGCCTTCTACCTATCCTTCTGGTCCTTCGTAGCCTTCTACCTATTCTTCTCGTCCTTCGTAGCCTTCTATCTATCCTTCTGGTCCTTCGTAGCCTTCTATCTATCGTTCTCGTCCTTCCTAGCCTTCTACCTATCCTTGAGGTCCTTCCTAGCCTTCTACCTATCCTTCTGGTCCTTCGTAGCCTTCTATCCTTCTGGTCCTTCGTAGCCTTCTATCTATCCTTCTGGTCCTTCCTAGCCTTCTACCTATCCTTGAGGTCCTTCCTAGCCTTCTACCTATCCTTCTGGTCCTTCCTAGCCTTCTATCTATCCTTCTGGTCCTTCCTAGCCTTCTATCTATCCTTCTGGTCCTTCCTAGCCTTCTATCTATCCTTCTGGTCCTTCCTAGCCTTATATCTATCCTTCTGGTCCTTCCTAGCCTTCTATCTAAATATGTACTCGCTGGAGGAAAGAAGAGAGACATATCTGGAGTATACCTGGAGGGGGTTTACTCCTGGTATGTCTCTCTTCTTTCCTCCAGCGAGTACATATTTAAGTAGAAGGATAGAAAGGACAAGGATAGAACAAACTAGAAAGACAGGGAGAAGGACGAGGAGGACAGATAGAAGGCTCCCTGCCTGGAGTCTACCTGGAGGGCATTCCGGGGATCGACGTCCCCGCGGCCCGGTCTATGACCAGGCCTCCCGGTGGATCAGGGCCTGATCAACGATGCTCTTACTGCTGGCTGCACGTAGTCCACCGTACGAACCACAGCCCGGCTGATCAGGCACTGACTTTAGGTATCTGTCCATCTCCCTCTGGAAGACAACCAGAGGTCTACTGGTAATGTTCCTTATGGTTGGTGGGAGGCTGTTGAACAGTCTTGGGCCCCGGACACTTATTGTGTTTTCTCTTAGTGTACCAGTGGCGCCCCTACTTTTCACTGGGGGTATGTTGCACCGTCTGCCAAGTCTTTTGCTTTCGGATGGAGTGATTTCTGTGTGCATATTAGGGACCAGTCCCTCCAGAATCTTCCAGGTGTAGATTATGATATATATCTCTCGGCTGCGCTCCAGTGAATATAAGTCTAGTGCTTCCAGGCGTTCCCAGTAGTTAAGGTGTTTGATGGAATTTATACGTGCAGTAAAGGTTCACTGTACATTATCTAGATCTGCAATTTCACCTGCCTTGAGGGATGTTAATGTACAGCAGTATTCTAGCCTAGAGAGAACAAGTGATTTAAAAAGGATCATCATTGGCTTGGTATCTCTTGTCTTGAAAGTTCTCATTATCCATCCTATCAGTTTCCTCGCAGATGTAATAGTGGCATTGTTGTGGTCCTTGAAGGTGAGGTCTTGGGACATTACCACACCCAGGTCCTTCACATTACTTTTTCCGCTCTATTGTGCGATTAGAGTTTGTAATATACTCAGTCCTAGCTATTATTTCCTCCAGTTATCCATAACGGAGTAGTTGGAATTTGTCTTCATTGAACATCATATTGTTCTCTGTTGCCTATTGGAAAACTTGGTTTATATCTTCTTGGAGATTTACCGTGTCCTCAATGGATGACACTCTCATGCAGATCCTAATATCATCTGCAAAGGATGATACAGTGCTGTTGTTTACATCTCTGTCTATGTCTGATATGAGAATGAGGAACAGGATAGGTGCGAGTACTGTGCCTTGTGGGACAGCATCCGATTTAACTCTGTTTACCACTACTCTGTTCGATTGGTTAGGAAGTTGAAGATCCATCTGCCTA